>JARYGA010049874.1:0-27693 GCA_030545235.1 Helianthus tuberosus
TTACGGTTGTGAAACCGTGATTTACGGTTTAAGTATGGCCAATAATAATGTTCACAGCAACATCAACTTGAGGTTTACGTTTTTGAACTTGAGCTTACGGTTTCGAGCGGGAAACAAGGGGTTTGCACGTGATATGGGGGTGTGGATGATTTCAAGGGTTAAAGAAAAACCATAATTAATAAAACTCTGGATCATTATCGAGAAGATTGGCAGCCCATTATCCACATTTTATTGGAGCAATCCTTATTATTTTTGGTGGGCTCTCAAACTTGGATTGGAACATCATCATTACCATCGAAGTGGGGCAGCCGTGTAACAAGATGGAGGGGCTCTCATAATTAAAAAAAGGGGACTATCATCACGATTTGGGAGGAGCCATACAACTTTTGGCAGCCGCATATCATACCTGGAGTTCCATAACTCATCACTCAACAACATCATCCTCATCGTTAATCTACCACCAAGATCCGAATCATGAAGTCATCGTTCTCTCAAGCTTTTGAAGATTGTACAAGTATCATGAGCGGCTAATTCTCTCGTGAACACTTCGGGTGAATGATTCTTGTGAGACACTTTTAATTCTAGTTTCTGTTTTGTATTGAGATTTGGATTTGTAGTCGGGTGACAACCGACTATTTGCATGATTATATAATTTGTGTGACAGACAAATCCTGAGTGACAGTCAGAGTTATAATTATGTGTTGAATCCAATTATGCTTTTGTTGATTGAATGATTCCTATGTATGTTTGTTTTAATATTTATCTGATCAATTAATATTAAGATTTTGAACTGCATAGGTAATTGCTAGATGTGACAGATTTACTATTCGATCAATAGCATCCAATAAAATCAGAACTAGGTTATTAGTAATTACAGAATCTGAATCCCGGAGTGCTCACCTTTTCTCATCATTTTTATTACGACTCAATCTTTTTCTTAATTGCAACTAGTTTCATGTGTTTTTAATTCCATATTAGTTTTGTAATCATCAGTTAGTTTAGTAAAATTTACAAACAAAACGTGTAGCACTAACCACATGCTCCTCGTGGATTCGACACCCGACTTACCCTGTCTATAGGTAAAGTTAGGTTATTTATTTTTTTGAGTGGCCCAAGACAGCCGCATCAGCGTGACGCGTAGGTCTCCTAAGGGTCCTACGCGTCCCGCGACGCCCCTTCTGACCGGATTTTCAACTTTCCAAGTTTGCTGTTTTGGTTCCTGGTCCATAAAATCTTTATTTAACATGGTTTCTTTTATTTTTAACCCCCACACTTGACTTTTAAGTACCCCAAGTCATAAACCAACTTTTTTAAGTCCCCGGTTATTCATACGATCACCGAAAAGTCTTAAATTTCAACGTTGACGCTTTTAACCCCTCATATACGAATTTTATCATAACTTTCTTATACTATAACGAAACTTGGTGAAATTTTTATCACTTATTCTTGTGAGTATAATTAGTCATTACAAAGCTTCGGGTTTGCTAAAAGGTCACTCAGAGGTATACTTTAAACATGTTGCCACATTTAGCCCGTGTAGTTTGTAATTCCTCACTTTCTTTCACAATTAGCTCCGTATGATCCATGATTCATTCGTTTAAGGGTATAAACATCATGTAGGGTTATTGTAAAGTATATTTATCCATTGTTGACATTTTGAACCCTTATATTCACATACTTTCCTTGTTTGTCAACTTTAGTCCTTCTACAGTAATCCTTTACACGTTTAAAGTTCATGACACGTGTCGATATTATATTGGACATGAAATTACGAGGTGTTACATGCTCACCCCCTTAAAAGAAATCTCGACCTCGAGATTTACTGAAATAAATAAGGGTACTTTTCTTTCATTGTGGATTCTACCTCCCACGTGTACTCGGGACCTCTACGGGCATCCCATTTTACTTTTACGATCGGTACATGTTTCCTTCGAAGCTTCTTAACCTGTCGATCCTCGATCGACACAGGTTTTTCAACAACTTCAAGCTCTCCTCTATGTGCACATCTGTATGTGGTATGACTAGTGATTCATCAGCTAGACACTTCTTCAGATTGCAGATGTGGAATACATTGTGAATACCACTGAGTTCTTTAGGTAAGTTTAACTTATAAGCAACAGATCTGACACATTCGATGATCTCAAATGGTCCTATGTATCTCGGGCTTAACTTGCCTTTCTTACCAAATCGCATTACCCCTTTACAGGGTGATACTTTAAGTAGTACCTTGTCACCTACCTCGAATTTTAGAGGTTTACGCCTTAAATCCGCGTAGCTTTTCTTCATATCCCTGACAGCTTTGAGACGATCGCGTATCTGCACAATCTTATATGTCGTCTCCAGGACTATTTCAGGTCCTGTCAGTTGGACATCCTCAACTTCCGCCCAACAAACGGGCGTTCTGCACTTTCTACCATACAAGGCTTCGAAAGGCGCAACCTTAATACTTGTATGATAGCTATTGTTATAGGAGAACTCGATTAATGGCAGGTGGTTATCCCAACTACCACCTAAGTCAATCACACATGCACGAAGCATGTCATCCAAAGTTTGGATTGTACGCTCACTCTGCCCGTCTGTCTGAGGATGGTAAGCCGTACTAAAATTTAAGCGCGTGCCCAAAGATTGTTGGAAACTTTTCCAAAAATGTGATGTGTATCTAGTATCTCTGTCAGAGATAATAGACACTGGTACGCCATGCAGAGATACAATCTTATCTACGTACAATTAGGCTATCATGTCAGAGCTATAGGTCTCCTTAATGGGTAGGAAATGTGCTGACTTAGTCAGTCTATCTACTATCACCCATATAGTATCATTTCCTTTCTTTGTCTTTGGCAACTTGGTGATGAAATCAATTGTTACCATTTCCCACTTCCACGTGGGAAGTTCAGGCTGTTGTAGCGAACCTGACGGCTTCTGATGTTCAGTTTTGACTTACGCACACGACAAACATTTAGCTACATAGGCAGCTATAGACTTCTTCAAGCCTATCCACCAAAAATTTGCTTTCAGATCCTGGTACATCTTGTCAGCTCCAGGATGGACGGAGTATTTAGAACTGTGGGCTTCCTGGAGGATAACATCTCGAAATCCTCCATAAACTGGAACCCATATTCGTCCATTCAACCTCAGAATTCCGTCCTTGCCATAGGATAACTGTTCTTCAGTTACTCCTAGCTTTTCATCAGGATAGTTAGCTTCCAGCACAGCTTCCTTCTGCGCAGCTAACAACCTTTCATTCAAACTATTCTTTATCTCAATGCTCTAGGCATTGATTCTTATAGGCTTCACTCTTTCCTTTCGACTTAAGGCATCGGCGACTACATTCGTCTTGCCAGGATGGTATCTTATCTCACAATCATAATCGTTCAAAGTTTCCATCCAACGTCGTTGCCTCATGTTCAAATCCTTTTGGTTAAACAGGTGCTGGAGGCTCTTGTGATCAGAATAGATCACACACTTGATACCATACAAATAGTGCCTCCATAGCTTCAGTGCAAATACAACGACACCCAACTCCAAGTCATGGGTGGTGTAATTCTTTTCGTGCACCTTTAACTGACGCGAAGCATAGGCAATAACTTTTCCTTTCTGCATAAGCACACATCCCATTCTGGTGTGTGATGCATCACAATATACCACAAACTCTTCTATTCCATCAGAAAATGTTAACACAGGTGCATTGCTTAGCTTCTGCTTAAGGATATCAAAGGATTCTTGTTGCTTCGGTCCCCAGTCGAACTTAATATTCTTCCTGGTTAAAGAAGTTAGGGGTGCAGCAATCCTTGAAAATTTTTCAATAAAACGCCTGTAATATCCTGTCAATCCCAAGAAACTGCGAATCTTTGTGGGCGTTTTCGGCTCTTGCCAATTCATGACAGCTTCAACCTTAGCGGGATCTACCTGGATTCCGCGTTCACTAACTACATGTCCAAGAAATTGGACTTCTCGAAGCCAAAATTCACACTTAGAGAATTTGGCGTAGAGCTTTTCTTGATGAAGTAGTTTCACATTGCAATGGAGGTGCTTCTCATGGTCAGCTTGATTCTTCGAATAAATAAGAATATCATCGATGAAGACGATGACAAATTTATCCATGTAGGGCTTGCAGACGCGGTTCATGAGATCCATGAACGCGGCTGGTGCATTAGTGAGTCCAAAAGGCATCACTTAGAACTCGTAGTGACCATAACGAGTCCTAAATGCAGTCTGATGTACATCTTCATCTTTGACCTTCAGTTGATGATATCCTGACCTTAAGTCGATCTTGGAAAAATAACTCGCTCCTTGAAGTTGATCGAACAAGTCGTCGATCCTAGGTAATGGATACCGATTCTTAATAGTAACTTTGTTAAGTTCTCGATAATCGATGCACAGACGCATCGATCCATCCTTTTTCTTCACAAACAGGATTGGTGCTCCCCAAGGAGGTGAGCTAGGTCTAATAAATCCTTTGCTTAACAAATCATCCAGTTGAGTTCTCAACTCTTTCATCTCCGTTGGTGCCAATCTGTAAGGCGCTCTTGCAACAGGTGCTGCTCCAGGAATAATGTCAATCCTGAACTCCACTTGCCTATCTGGGGGTAAACCAGGTTGTTCTTCAGGGAATACCTCTGGATATTCAGAGATAATAGGTATGTCTTCGATCTTATGCTTTGGTTCATCAAGGGTTACTTGTGCCATGTAGATAACACAACCCTTCGTCAAACACCTTGATGCCTTGAGCATGGACACTTGCTCAGGCATTCCATACATAGTATCTCCTTGGATTGTCAAAGGCTCACCATGAGGAGCTCTGACAACCACTTGTTTCTTAGCACAAACGATCTGGGCTTGGTTGCGAGACAACCAATCCATGCCTATTACTATATCGAAACCAGCTAATTTCAAAGGAAGTAAAGACAATGGAAAAGAGTGGTTCCTAATGGATATAACACATCCATCTAACATGGTTGACGCTGTTTCTATGGTTCCATCGGCTAATTCCACCTCATATTTCACACTTAGGGTTTTAACAGGTAAATTCAGTAACTTACAAAACTTATTATCTACAAATGATTTATCAGCTCCTGAATCGAATAGTACTCTTGCATAAACATCATTTATGAGGAAGGTACCTGTGATCACATTGTCGTCCTGAACAGCTTCCTTTGCATCCATCCGGAAGACCCTTGCATTGGTCTTTTTCCCATCCTCAGTCTTCTTTGCAAGCTTTGGGCAGTTGGACTTGATATGCCCTTTTTCATTGCAGCTATAGCACGTAGCATCCTTGATTTTCTTATAGTCTAGGGTCTTGTGCTCAGAAGACTTGCAAATCCCACATGCCCTTGGCTGTGACTGGGATTTCGACTCATATCTGCACTTCCCGGAGTGCTGTTTCTTACAGATCTTACAATTGGGTTTATCACCCGATTGATGACCATCTTTCTTAGATCCAGAACCCTTTTTGTGGTCATTGTTTCCCTTATGTCTCTTATCCGATCGTCGTGAGCTATCATCCTCACGCTTCCTTTTCTCAGCATCAGTGTTTCTCAGCGATCTCTGCCTGACCGCGTCCAGAGTAAGAGATAATGCTATATCAGCTGCAGACCGGAAAGTAGCTGGTCTAGAGGCTTTCACACTGGCCTTAACTTCTGGGGCTAAACCCCCGATGAATCGAGCTATCCTCTTGGGTTCCGGTGTCACAATATAAGGAACCAACCTTGACATGGTGTTGAAGCTTGTAAGGTAGGCTTGACAATCCAGGTTTTTCATAACCAGAGACAAGAAATCAGTTTCAATCTTCTCAACCTCATGCTGAGGGCAGTAGTTCTCCTTGATCAATGACACAAACTGTTCCCAAGCCATATTGTACAATGGGATTTTCCCTGTAGCTTGGATCAAAGACCTCCACCAAGCTAATGCCTCACCCTTGAATGACTGAGACACGAATTTCACCACATCCTTATTAGCGCAACCACTGATATCTACCACAGTGCCCATTTCATCCAACCATGTCATGCAGTCTATAGCTCCTTTTTCCCCAGTGAAATCCCTGGGTTTGCATGAAACAAAATACTTATAGGAGCAACCCTTATCACGGGGTTCCTGATTCGGTACGATCCTTTGAGATGGAACACTCCTTTGGTTTGATGAGTGATGGGATTTACTGTTGTGAGCAGTGTGAGTTTTAGAGGGTGGTTTAGAGTGTGGTACAGATTGGGTCCTTTTATGGGTACCACTGGATTCATGGAACTGTCTATCCAAAGCTCGAGTAATGGCATTGTCTATCATTGCCTGCAGTTCTGCACCCGCTACGTTAATTCGGGTATTATCATGATTCTCCCTTGGGTGACTGTTGATCTCATCCGAGTCAGCCATGTAGTTTGAACTGTTACATAAGATATTGACAATAATTTATTTGGGAGTTTATTATGGAATTGTCTTTTATGGCAATTCATTAACCATGGTAAACATAGACCATATTTGGTTAATTTGTTAATCATATTTATTTAGGATTTTATTATATTTTATCCTAATTATAAAACAATAACAGTATTATTAGGGGCACAAAAGACTTAGTCACAGGGACATTCTAAATCATAAGCCATGATTTCAAAGAATAGAGGCATTAAGGTTTGAACATAGTTCTTTACCTTTTTCTGACAAGGAGTCGTAGACTACTACTGTCTTTTGTCTTATATGACAATGAGTATGGCCCGTAGGTACTACATTACCTATGGATGTTTAATATATAGTCATCTTAATTGATGGTTTAAACCCATGATTTATAGATCATCAGGTTAGGATATGAATCTTTTGAAGAATCCTATTATAAGAATGACGTGTGTGATTTTAACGAATCACGTCTGCGAGGAGGGTTAACATGTTTTCAGATGTTAACAGGGATTTGAATCTTTTTAAACAGGTCTTACCATTTTGGCCAAGTTTTTTAATGACATGCAGGCTAGGTTACACCTTTAAGATTCTTGTTCAATATTTAATAGGCAGATTATTTTTAAAAGGAATGATTTTTAATTTATTTATTTCATGTATAATATATTATGCATATAATGATAAAAATGAAAATTTTTAACATTTCATTAAACATTAAAAGGAGTACACATTGCCCTAAACGGGACTTTTAACAGAAATAACTTGCCCACGCAGGGGCTAAAATGATAATACAAGTCCTCGCAGGGACTGATTACTAAGATAGGTGTCCACGCAAGGACTAAAGAAAGACAAGTCCACGCAGGGATTGAGTACATAGATAAATGTCCACGCAGGGACTTGATTGAAATAAGAAAATACAACAATACATATAGGGATTCAATGATCCCTCTTCTTCTTTCCTTTTAACAAGCTTGCCAGGCCCTTGAGAAATCCCCGGTTGTTCCTACGCTCTTCCTGAAACTCTCGTTCCACCCTGTTTAGCCTGTGGAGGATTTCCTCCTGTTCCGGTGGGGAAAACCGTGGTGACTGCGGCTGGTGCTGAAACGGAGGTTGAGCAGGTATTTGATACCCATGAGTTGGGTATCCCACTCCCCAAGGGGCTCCATATGGTCCTTCAGGATGAAGGGCGTTGTAGTTTGCTGCTACACGGTATGGGTCGGCTTCAGCATAGTTGTAATGAGTGTGAGCCGGCTACTCAAATGGATCGTACGCTGTTGAACCGACGTATGTAGGAATCGGGTTACCAAATCCCAATGGTGGCGGTGGTGGTGCAACTTGTGCAAAATTCACCTCTGAAACTGGATTTGAAGGCCCACCCATTTGGGGGTCTTCATGCAGTGGCAGATAGTGACTGCCACTTGAGTGTTAGGGGGTGCTAAAGTGGAAACCCCTTTCTCGCACGGACATTCGTGTGCCTGTTCTTCTACGCCTTGGTGGTTCTGGAGGTGCCTGATGAACTGGCGACGGTGGTGGCGGTGGCGAGACTGCCACGAAACGCGAATCCTCGGAGGGATCCTGTTGCTGCTGCTGCTGCTCATGAGGCGATGAATGGTGAGAGGGTGTAAAATACCATTCATACTGGTTAAATCTCGCCTGGTAGCTGTCTGGGCCACGGTAAGGTGATCCATGGAAGGATGACCCATCCGAAATCTCGATGGGGTGAGAAGGTGACCCAGAAGGTGCTTCGACAGGATCCGTGTCCTCATCTATATTCATTCCCTGAGCTTCGGGGAAATGGTCTTCAGGTCCTAGTGGGTTAAAACCCACTGGTTCTTCAATATAGTTTGCCGGGTTGAACCGGCCCTGGAAGACATGAGTGGGGTCGCCAAAGGAATGGTGCGAAAGGGATCGCTGTAATGTCAAGAAGGAGTGGCGTGAGTCTTCAGGCTCGTTCTCTGATTGCGGCCCAAAGGAATGGCGGTAAGGAGGCGTTGAGCTAAACGAAGTAGATCGCCTAGCGGGCTCTGAATGGATCCTCCAGTCTCCTTGAGGACCGGCACTCATGGTAGCAGAAGGAGTTCGCCGGTGTGAAGGCCCAGCCTCGTGATCGTTGGGGGCGTGGATTGGCCCCTTGCCTCGTCCTCCTCTTCGGAACCTCGGTGTCATAATTCCTGTCCAACAATATGAAAGAAACAACAAAGAAATATAAAGGACAAGGTTAGGATTAAAAACAATTTGGATTAGTCCTAAGTTCTTTGTCTAGGCTCGAAAATTTAGGAATGTGCAACTGTGTAACTGAGATTAAACACAAAAGGCTAGTGTTTAATTCACTCAGTATTGGCTCTGATACCAACCTGTCACACCCCGATATTTTCACGTATTACCGGTGGGCCCGGTGGGGGAGTATCGTGACGTAGTTGATATCATTATAGTCAAACAACACGATATTTAAATGCACAGCGGAAGCAAAAGATAGATTCATTTCAACCGAATAAAATTGTAATATTAAGTATCACAAAATAGTTGAAAATAATCCACAGGTGGATCAAATAAAAAGAAACATTGTTCAACAGACTGAAATGCATCCAAGCTTGCGAGACTCTTATTGATGCTAAGGGGAAAGCCAACCTATTTCGAGTAGTACCTGCACTTAACCTTTTTGGGAAAATACGTCAGTTTACACTGGTAAATACAATCAACTGACTCATTTTGAAAAGGTTTAGAAAGTTGATTTAAATGCACGAGGCACAAACATTTTATAACTTAGGATAATTATTTAAATATAATCTTGTAAAAGAATTACATGTTCCTTATGCGTTCAGTAGCCCGGGTTGACACCGGGTTAGAGCTTAATAGACACACCACATGATATAGTCCCGCGGCGGTTTATTCCCGAAACCGGCGGTTATACCTTATTATTTATTTATGCACCGTCGGGTGTACGCCTACACCCTGTGCTTAGGTCGTGGCCATTTCGTAAAATGATGCCAAGGATATCTGGGACATGGTCATTAACCCCCCAAAGGCTTTAAGCAAACAAAACAATTTAAACAGGATATTTCAATGATTTAACCTTCATACGATTAAAGATTCAATACCCGACCAAGCGGTATTTTATATACCGTACCCCAAGCCCGTATAGGGAAAATAAGTTAAAAGTATTTACCTTTGCAAGTAATAATCACAACAAGCAAGTGCACGTAGCTTTTACCGGGTCTCCTATTCTGGAACGAAGGTTTATAATAACCTATTAGAATCCTAACGGGTCTTTAATTAAGCCTAAACTTAGACCGTTTAGTTTTAAAAGAAGATACGGTTCGAACGCATGATTAAGCGAAGACCGGAATAGAATGTGATTTAGACCCAACAAGTTTGAAGACTTGTATAATATGGGTAAACTAAACACATTATAGATTTTGAGATAAAAAAGATAAGGTTCGACCCGTTTCGGCTAATTTATGCAAACTAGTTACATAAACCGAACCGAACGCGAATAACGCATAACGGGTAACCGAAAGAGTCACGAACAGGTTTCCTAAGTTAATATGCTTTAAATATGTTGTGATATCAGTAGGATACCTTCCATTATGCCCAAAACGAGTTTAATCTCAAATTAAGCCCCATATGGGTATTTTGGTCATTTTAAAGATTATAAAAGAGATTAATTATAATTCTGAGATTCGGGTTTGAAATAATCAGTAAAACAACTTAATTTAATAGGTTATATCAGTTGGTGATAAGTCCTATATGACAAAAATGGTTTTAAACCCATACTATGTGTTTAATACGCGTAAAAAGCCGTTTTAAGCGATTTCCGGGTCATAACTGGAAATCTATGTTTTCTGATCAGTTTATAAAGTTCAACATACTTCATTTATCATATAAAATCAGTATCCAAAGGTTTGGTATCAACATGTCGTGTAAAACTCATTTTATAAACGAAAAGGGTATAATCGGTAATTATCGAATCGAGGCAATAACCTTAGGTTATGATTAGTTTAAAAATAATTAAAAATCTTCAAAAATCCCAAAATATTATATTACATCAGTGGCTAAAAGGTTTGGTGTCAAAAATTGGGTTTAGATAGGCTTTATGCTAATTACACCGTTTAATTAATAAAAGGCCTTCTAATTACGCTATTGAGCATAACTCCTAATCTAGACCTCCAACTGATGTGAAATTTTAGGGACATGTTTATAAATCAGTAACAAAGATTATTGTCCTCTCACATAAAATTCTCGTTTTAAGGTCAAATGGGCATATTGGTCAACATTAGGCATTTAACGGAAACGTCAGACAATCAACAAGTCGAGTAGTATAATCACAGAGGGTTATACTATCGTACAAGATGGTCCTAATGAAGCTCTAAGGCATTTATAAATCATGCTAATATGGGTCAGAACTGAAAGTCAAGGCAATGGTCAAACTATGCGACTTTCGGTTCCGAACCGGTCCTAAACTGAAAATTGTCGGGTCGGACATGCTTAGACATGTTCTTGCATTGATTACCAAGTTATTTGAGTGGTAAAACAGGTTACACGTCTTCTACATTGCTAATTATGCGTTAATTCGAAAATTATGTTTTTGTTGACTTTTTATAACAAACTTTGACCCGACAAACGACCTAGTTAGAGCGGGAATCAGAGGGTGCCCTTTTAAGGGTTTATTTCCCACATAAATACCAACTTATAATTACTTTCAATTTGACTAAACATCAGACCATTAGTGATTAATCGATAAGTCAAACCTTAATTACGACGGTTTGACTTTTAAGCTATAAACTAAGTAAAACACGATTAAGGAAGGTTAAGGAAGCTTACCAAGGTCCTAATTATGACTAGAGATGCTTAGGAACTGATCTTGAACTCCCAAAAGCTCCAGAAGTTGAGTTATGAGTGAATGATCAAAGTTGCAACAATGTGGGACTTTATATAGTGCTTTTGATTCATCATGATCATGACAAACAAGCCTATGAGGTGATCCCTGATCAATACATGTGTTCCTAGAGCCTAAAAACCAGTTTGTGCAGCCCATGGTATTGAAAACAAGTGATCTAAGTCGGTTAAACGGGCTGGACTACCATCTGTCAAGAGTTTCTGCATCAGAGGACCCCTCGCGTGACGCGTAGGTCTCCTAAGGGTCCTACGCGTCCCGCGACGCCCCTTCTGACCGGATTTCCAACTTTCCAAGTTTGCTGTTTTGGTCCCTGGTCCATAAAATCTTTATTTAACATGGTTTCTTGCATTTTTAACCCCCACACTTGACTTTTAAGGACCCCAAGTCATAAACCAACTTTGTTAAGTCCCCGGTTATTCATACGATCACCGAAAAGTCTTAAATTTCAATGTTTACGCTTTTAACCCCTCGTATACGAATTTTATCATAACTTTCTCATACTATAACGAAACTTGGTGAAAATTTTATCACTTATTCTTGTGAGTATAATTAGTCATTACAAAGCTTCGGGTTTGCTAAAAGGTCACTCAGAGGTATACTTTAAACATGTTGCCACATTTAGCCCCTGTAGTTTGTAATTCCTCACTTTCTTTCACAATTAGCTCTGTATGATCCATGATTCATTCGTTTAAGGGTATAAACATCATGTAGGGTTATTGTAAAGTATATTTATCCATTGTTGACATTTTGAACCCTTATATTCACATATTTTCCTTGTTTGTCAACTTTAGTCCTTCTACAATAATCCTTTACACGTTTAAAGTTCATGACACGTGTCGATATTATATTGGACATGAACTTACGAGGTGTTACATGGATACTCTTAGTGAGCCAGAAACAAGAGAAATTGAACTACGTGAAATAGATCAAAATATAGTGATTTGTGTAGTTGACAATTCAAATGACAGTGACAAAGTGGGAACCTCTGAAAGTATGGTGGATAATAAAGGGTTCATACCAGCAAATGTTGATGAGGTTGTGAGTGAACAAAAGGAAGTTATGAAGAAATTTCGTAGAAACTCTAATTTTGGGAACAACATATCAGTAAGTAAAGTTGCAAAATTGGCATATGGAGCTAAAAAACTAGCTTTGGAACCGTAGATTGTGTCAGCTACAATACAGAATTGGTTATAAGAAAACAAGTGGGAAATACGGGTTTCGATGCCAAGACTGTTGACTTTTTTATAAGTCAACCCAAACTTGAAAGTAACAGTATTCAGATGGAAATGTCCTTTACTATTTGGCTGCAAAATATTGAAGTAAAGTATCAAAAGAAAGGTGTAAAAAGGTGGCTAGTTAAGTGGAAGTGGAAGGTCATTGAAAATATCCTTTGGCCAAAGATACAAATATCAGTGATGCAAACTTTGGCCAAAGATATAAATATCAGTGATGCAAAATTGTAGTTCAAAAGTTTTCTACATTTGATCCTTGGGGTCAAGGATCATCTTAACAGGAGGGTATTGATGTGTACTAATGAGTTGAGCTAGTTGTTGTATAAGTAATAGTCAATAAGTCAACGGTTAGTTGGATTAGTTGTGTTAGTTGAATGTTAGTATAGTTAGTTGAGTCTTTTGGGTATAAAAGAGACATGTTATAATAGAATAGGGCATCTTGGAAATAATAACAAACTCTTCTTAGTCTCTCTTTCTCTCAACTGCCATTAACGACCTTTCGAAGTTCATTCTTTCAATTGAGTTTCCTGAACGTTAATAGGACTTGACCATTGTTAATTCAATCTCAAGTTCATTCAAATTCAATCCGTATCAATCGATCCGAGCAAAAAGGAGGTATTTGGTGTATTTTCTTCAGGAAAGATTAGCCGTTAAAAAAAATGGTTTTAAATTAGTAAATATTATTCTAGTAGCCTAGATTTTGTTTTCACTTATTGTTTTTTCTAGAGGGGGGTTATGTATATCACTAGTTTTTGCCCAGCTCGCGTTGCAGGCACTAAACCGAATATTTCTCTCTTATAACATGTAGGTCTGTGTTTTGGTTACTTGTACATACTACTCATAACACGACCTAAAAAATTACATCGAGTCAACAAATTAAGACAAAATATTACCATAGTTTCTTAAAAAAAAACTAAACGATGGAAACAATATAATTTTAAATTGGGGGCAAAATTGTAATTTTTCAGGACAAATTAGCGTGTGTCAGACAGCCGACTGACACGAATAAAAATTACACCGATTTAACCAATTAAAACAAAGCACTACCATAATTTTATATAAAAAAACTAAAATGATAGCATGACTATAAGTTTATACTAGGGTCAAAGTCGTAATTTCACAGGGGAAAAAACAAAACAATGGCAAAAGTGTAAATTTAAACGGCCAAAATCGTAATTTAGCTTAACTAATGGGGAAATACCAGCGTAGTAGCTGGCAGCCCATCTCAACCAATGACAGAGAAACACTATTCCCTGTCATGGCGATTGTTGTTATAAGTAATTATATGTAAAATTATAAAAATATATATTTTTTAAATAAATGAGTTGGTTCGGACTTTTAACGAGTCAAGCCCAAGCCTAACATTTCAGTTTGTTAAACGAGCCAGGTTGGCTGAGTTTTTAAATAAACCGAGCCCGAACCCACCCTAGTTTGGCTTGACTCGTTTACAAGCCTTTACAGAATTTAAAGATAAAAAAAAAGGAAAATAAAGAGGGCTCGTCAAATTGATTCATCCCCAACGTGAGAGTTAACCGCCGAAGTTCAAACATATTCCGTCGTGAGCAGCTAGGGTTTCTGCTTTTCAAGGTTCGAATGCATTTTCATCACTTACTTAATTGTTTATTTCTACAAATTTGCATCTTTACTCGATACTGAATCGTTAGGTTTCTGATTCTAGGGTTTTGTAACTGTCCATTTCTTTCTGTCGATAATTATCCCACTTTTTTATGGTTCACTATATGTTAACATCTGTATATGGATGTCATGCCTATTATCTATGATTAATATGCGCCTTTTTGTTAGAATAATGGAACTGATTCAGGGGACACATAAAGCACCACAAGATTTTATTAGCAGCATGCCTGATATTGTCATAAATAATATTCTGGACCGATTGCCGTTTCGAAATGCTGTGAGGACCAGTGTCTTGTCGAGTAACTGGAGGTTTAACTGGACTATGCTTACGCAACTCGTATTGGATGTCGACTTCTTTCATTCATTAGAAACAGAAGACGAAGAAGAAGTTGATGATGACGAAAGTAATAATGAGAGCATTGTAAGTAAGCTTCTTCTTCAACTTAGAGGTCCCATTACAAAGTTTGAACTCTCTGTAGATGATATATCGGATGCTGATGATATGGATAACTGGATTTTGTTCTTGTCGAGAAGAGGACTTAAGGACCTCACTCTTACGAGTTGGGATGCGGATCCACTCGATTTGGGTACCCGTCTTTTCTCTTGTGTAGAGTTGAAACATTTGAAACTTCGTAACTGTTTTTTCTGTCTTCCACCTACTTTTCATGGTTTTCCAAACCTGTTGAGCTTAGACTTGTGTGTGGAGTTTGAAGATGATATTCAACTTGGGGAATTTTTTACTCGGTGTCCCTTGCTTGAGAAGTTGACCATGGATGACCAATTTGAAATGGACAGAGTAAATATAGTTGAGTTTGCGAAACAAGAAAATCTCAAAATATTATCTTTGAAATTTCATGATTCTGATGACGAATTCACAATCACAAACTCCAGTAATATCTTTGAGCTTGTGGGTTCTCTTCCAAAACTTCAAGAGCTTCATTTGGATTTTGAAGACTCTGATGTAAGGCTAAGTTGTGTCTTTGATACAATTTTATGGTTTTTAGCATAATAACAAGACTTTATGATTTTTCTAACCAGTAACCCACTTCTATTGTAGTTGATAGAAGGTGGTCCTAGAAAGAGCTTCTTTACTGCCTTTCCCTGCCTCAAGGTTCTTAATTTATCAGACATATGTTTAGACGATGGTATTATGTTCTCATTTGCTTTTGAATTGATCGGAAGCTCCCCAAATCTGCAGACTCTTGAAATCACACAAAGATACGGGGTATGTATCATGCCGCTTGTCTTATATAGCTCATGTATATTGTATAGTTTAGCATTTGAATACTAGTGATTCTTGCAGTATGTTGATTCGCCTCCACAAGTAGACTACAGTACAACGAGACTGTTGCAGCTTCAAAGTGTGATGTTTGACTGTTTGAAAGGTTCGGAGAATGAAATACGGCTGATAAAGTATTTACTTGCGTGTTCCCCTTCCCTAAAAAGGATGCATATTTTTTCCTGTCATTTCTCATCGGCTGAAGAAAAGTTGGTGTTTGTTAGGAAGTTGTCGAAGCTCTATCGAGCCTCCCCTGTAGTTGAACTCGAACTCTTTTGGAATTAGTTGTTTTGAACTTCTCTTATGTTTGATCCATATTTATTTGTGTGGATTTATGGCCTCGTGTAATACGCTACTGGGGTATTCTTCGGGTTTATAAATCGGATAGAGCGGGTCGGGCTATTTAGGTTTGTAGTGTTTCATAGTTTAACCAATAACTGACTAGTATGTTTGTTGGGTAGATTGTGACCTTAAGGTCACAAAATGAGTAGCAGTTTTCTAAGAACAGATACACAGATGTAGTGCAACAGAAAGCAAAAACAATCCATAAAAAGGTATAACACACACTGAATGAGAAACTGATCTTGTTCCAATTGATTGGTATAACATATTAAAACCAAAAAGGAACCGCAATCGAACACGTTGGATATAGCAAACCTTTGAATGACTGTTGAGCGGTGAGCAAACGGTAGACGGCAATAAGACAAGGGTTATGATCGACAGTAGTAGAAGCGTAGAACTAGGGTAAACAAAGAAAGATTGGGGTCAACGACAGTGGGGTTACGATTTGTGTAAACGAATGATTTGCAGATTCAGATAATGAACGATTTTTGATAAAGTATTTACTTCCGTGCTCTCCTTTCCTAGAAAAAAATGTTATTCGTCCCCACTGCGTTCTATCGCCGGATGAAGAGTTGATTTTTGCTACGGAGTTGTTAAAGCTCCATCGAGCCTCCCACGATGTTGACATCCATCTATACTGGTTTTATTTTTGAACTTTTTTTTCCTTGCATATTTGTATGAATTTATGGGCTTGCTGTGTAATATGCTTTAAGTAGAGAAAGGAGAAATGAAGACTGTCTGCTAATTTAGTATGAATCAAGGTGACATTTGGTGATGGTACCTGTAGATATCGAATTTCCCATTGTTTTTGTTTAAACTAGATTGTTGCCATAGCCGCGCGTTGCGGCGGCGACATCTTAGCTGCTTATAGATGGTGACATGTTATGTGATGCATTAATCATATAAGGCGTTTCGATGTTTCCGATCTAACTAAGTGTAACTTATATAAGCATTGCGGGCATTTGCGGCTACGGTGTACGATGATGACATTAATGTGTGGTGTCTGAACGTGACATTACGCGTTTTTGACTTTGTCACCCTCGTTGCGTTTGTGACTTTAACGTGATTAGACATAGATAAAAAGAATATGTTTCGTTCGTTGCGGTGTAGAGTCGTGAAAGTAATTTAGGCATTAACGTGATTAGACATAAATAAAAAAAAGATAATAATCCGTCGGACATTGCAGTGTCAAGTTAAAGATGATGTAACTTACCTAAAGAATAAGGGGTGTAGGTTTCAATTTAGAAAATGTAGAGACAAACCTTTATTTTTATGATATATTAAATAAATAAATTTATTTATAATTATGTGTAACTAATTAGTTTTAGCAAGTCAAATATGAGTATTATCTCGAGAAAAAGATTATAGTTAAAGGAAAGTATCATCACATGAATTAAAACACTCATTATAAAAACGAAGGGGCCATGTATCAAACTACTGACCTCATCTTTATAATGCGACACACAAACCACCAAAGCACATTGCCATTTAGTTTTTATTTACACAAAAATCAATTATATATAAGCAAAGGCGGTGGCTGTGGCCACCGACCTTTTGTTTTAATATTATACAAGTGTTAAAAATTGGACTTAAAACGTTATAAAATGAGTGGTTAGGGAGTCAGGTCGTTAAATTTTTTGATTTTGGATTCAAGTGCTTAAAATTAAAACATAGGGACTCAAAAAGTAATTTACTCTAACTAAAATAAGAAAAATATCAAAATAACAAACATATGCTATTTTAGTATTAGTACTTGTTAGCTAATTAAAATAAGAAAAATATCAAAATAACTAACGTATGTTAGTTTAGTATTATTACTTATCAGCAATAAAAAAGAAATGACTCAACTACATGTTTCTAAAATGGAAGCTAGAGATTCGAACCGGCTGTAATGGCATAGTGCTTGTGTAAAACCAAAAGAAGTTGATGGTAAAGACCGGAAAAAAAAGGAGGGGCATATATGAAAAAAAAGGAGGGGCATATATGAAAAATACACGAACCTTTAAGCTTAAGATTTGAGTTAATTACAATTTCGTCCCTGAGATTTGTCAAAAATAACGGTTTCAGTCCATTAGTTTAAAAATTGCGATTTCAGTCCATTAGTTTCATTTTCGTAACCATTTCAGTCCACTAACTTAACTCCATCCATTTATTTTGTTAACTTTTGGGTGAAATTACCAAATTACCCCAGCTAACTTAACAAATTGTAATAAAAAAATTCTAAAAAATCTAAAAATCAAAAAAATTCCAAAAAAATCAAAAAAATTCCAAAAAATCAAAAAAATCTAAAAATCAAATTTTTTTTTAAAAATCATAAAAATTCTAAAAAATCCAAAAAAATTCAAAAAAATCCAAAATGTTTCATTAAATGTTTCGAACCCGAACCGTTTCCCGTACCGTTTCGAGCTGAACCGTTTCGACGCGAACTGTTTCGACGCTAACCGTTTCGACCCGTAGCGTTTCGAGCCGAACCGTTTCGACGCGAACCGTTTCGACCCGTACCGTTTCGACGCGAACCGTTTCGACGCTAACCGTTTCGACCCGTAGCGTTTCGAGCCGAACCGTTTCGACGCGAACCGTTTCGACCCGTACCGTTTCGAGCCGAACCGTTTCGACGCGAACCGTTTCGACGCGAACCGTTTCCACCCGTACCGTTTCGACGCGAACCGTTTCGAGCCGTACCGTTTCGACGCGAACCGTTTCGACGCTAACCGTTTCGACGCGAACCGTTTCGACCCGTACCGTTTCGACGCGAACCGTTTCGACGCGAACCGTTTCGACCCGTACCGTTTTGAGCTGAACCGTTTCGACGCGAACCTCAGGGACGAAAATAGTAATTAACTCGAAACGGTTCGCGTCGAAACGGTTCATCTCGAAACGGTACGCGTCGAAACGGTTCGCGTCGAAACGGTACGGGTCGAAACGGTTCGCGTCGAAACGGTTCGCGTCGAAACGGTTCGCGTCGAAACGGTTCGCGTCGAAACGGTACGCGTCGAAACGGTACGGGTCGATACGGTTCGCGTCGAAACGGTTCGGCTCGAAACGCTACGGGTCGAAACGGTTAGCGTCGAAACGGTTCGCGTCGAAACGGTTTAGCTCGAAACGGTACGGGTCGAAACGGTTCGCGTCGAAACGGTTCGGGTTCGAAACATTTAATGAAATATTTTGGATTTTTTAGAATTTTTTTGGATTTTTTTGAATTTTTATGATTTTTTTAAAAAAATTTGATTTTTAGATTTTTTGAATTTTTTGGAATTTTTTTGATTTTTTTTGGAATTTTTTTGATTTTTAGATTTTTTAGAATTTTTTTATTACAATTTGTTAAGTTAGCAGGGGTAATTTGGTAATTTCACCCAAAAGTTAACAAAATAAATGGATGGAGTTAAGTTAGTGGACTGAAATGGTTACGAAAATGAAACTAATGGACTGAAATCGCAATTTTTAAACTAATGGACTGAAACCATTATTTTTGACAAACCTTAGGGACGAAAATAGTAATTAACTCTTAAGATTTTATAAATGTGTATATGCTCTTGGTAGGTACCACTCTTAGCTTACTTATGTAATACAAGTGGAACTTATGTTTTAGATATGGATATGGTGATGGTACACGTGCGTTAATACTTTGTACTCTTTGCATAGGGGTGTGCACGGTTCGGTTCGGTTCGGTTCGGTTATTAGTATTATCTGTAACCGTAATCGAAGTCATCGGTTAATCGGTTCGGTTAATTTGTCGGTTTTTGGTTCAGTTAATTTTCGGTTAATAACCAATTCAAACAAGGGCTAATTTTTTGTTTAGAAATACATGTAATAGAGGTGTAAATACATGACATAGATGTATAAATACACGAAATGGATGTATAAATAAATGAAATGGAGGTATAAATGCATGAATAGATGTATAAATAAATGAAATGAAGGTATAAATAAATGAAATGAAGGCATAAATAAATGATATAGAGGTATTATTACATGAATTGAAAGTATAAAACATGAAATACATGAAATAGAGGTATAAAATCTAAAATATATAAACAATAAATGATTCGGTTCGGTTCGGTTAATTTCGGTTAACCGATAATAAAAAAAACCGTTAACCGACTTTCACGGTTTCGGTTAATTTTGGTTCGGTTTCGGTTAACGGTTCGGTTATTGCACACCCCTACATTAAAGCATCGTTATCTTTGTTAGGCTAAAGGGTGTGGGGGTCTTGGGACATGATTCGCCACATAGGAACATGAATGGAAGACTACACCACCCCCTTGCATGATCCACCATGGTTTGTATGGATTAAACCATGGCAACCATGGTCATCCTTTCCATTTTTCAAGAAATCATTTCCTTTTTCTTTAGAAAAAGATAAATTAAAATAAATAAGGGGATAGTGGTTTGGGTCATGACCACACCCTTATGGTATTGGTTTTGGATGGTAGATTAGAGGTGGGTGACATGGCACTGATGATGGAGGTTGTGAATCTCGTGCGTTAATGTGGATATAATAGATGTTTTATTACCCTTTAAAGTGATAATGTGACTCGAATATGTTAATTACGTGTGTTTGTGGTTTTACAGGTAAAATGCGTAAGCTACGGCAATTATAAGATGGGAGCGCATATGTGTTGGTGGAAATTAATAAATGGTTGGCAAACTCTAAGGGTGTAAGGGGCACTCCTCTAAGTGGGGAGTGACCTCTCTTACCCACAGCTAATCAGCACGCGCCACATCAACTCCCCACTTAACTCCCCCCACACCCTCAATTTGATGGCGGCACTCCTCTCTTGGGGACTTGATTTTTTTTATATAAATATCTTTGTTGTTCATCCTCCCCAAAAAAGCAAAAGCTTCCATCTTTCACACGGTGAACCCTCCCCGCTCCCCACTCCCCGATTTGGGTCACCGAGGGGTCGGCGGCGGTGTTCCCGATCGGGGAGTACACTCACCGCACCCCTCCCCGCAGGCGCCCCGGACACCCTAATCACACACACATCTTTTTGGCCGAGATTGACAAAAAGAGACAACACATGTGGGAGCATTAACACTGTGTTCCCGAGTTAACTTAAATAGAGAAGAAAAGATTCTCTCATTTTCTTTTCTTTTCTTTCAGTTTCTTTCCAAATTGGAAAGATTAATTTTAGACAAAAAATCTCTGATTTTCTCTTCTTTTCTCTCCTTTAATGAAACTCTGGAACACAACTAAAAATTATTTCCTTCCGAATCTTTTCTTTTCTCTCGTTTAATGAAACTCAGAAACATAGCGTAATTATTATCATCAAATATCATTCTTCAAATCATCCATCAGCATCATTAGCCAACACATGTGACTACACTGTTGGGTTATTTTTTTTTTTTTGGTCCATTAGTTAGCCCAACTTAATTTTTATTGGGCCATTTAATTGTTATTGAAGATGGATAAAATAGAGATGCAGGGGATTCATTTTCTGATCACTCTCACAAGTCCCTCAAAAACAACACACACAAAGAAGAAGAAAATTTTCGCTCATTTCGTCACTTCAAAACCTAGCTGCAGAGGTCGTCCGTTTCCCGGAGATTGAACCGTTGGATCGCTCTGATTTTTGGTCACAGTCATTTGCACACCAGGGCGACCTTATCCAACGGTGGGTTTGCCGAAATCGGGTCTGGAAGTTCGTCTACACCGCCTCTGTTCGTAGCTGCAGAATTTCTGCAGAATTTGGTGATATTCCTTCTTTTGTCTTTGTATTTGATTCCATATGCTTGATGTTGTTGATTCCAAGTGTATGATGATTATTGTATGCCTCTAGTAGACCTAGGGAAGACTTTGTATTGCTCTAAATTGGTGATAGTGGATTTGAAGCGGCTCTAGTAGTCCCGTGGTTTTTACTCTCCTTTCTTGAGAGGTTTTCCACGCTAAAATTTGGTGTTCTTGTTATTATTGTTTTCGGGCTGTTTAGATTGTAGTTGGGATACCCTATTTGTTTGCATCCTCATAGGTTCATTCTAGTTTGGGAAAAGTCTTGGTCAAACGAAGTTTGCTTCCGCGTTTGTGTTTACCGTTCGTGACCGGGTTTGGCGTTTTTTCCCATCATAGTGGTATCAGAGCCATTGGCTCTTGTTATTGGGTTGAAACTTGATTGAACGATGGAAGCTAATACAAGTAGGATTGTGAATTTGAATGGTTCTAATTATCATGTTTGGAAAGGAAAAATGGAAGATCTCCTTTATGTGAAGGATTATTATATGCCTGTTTTTAATACCGACAAACCGGGTGATAAAACAGATGAAGAGTGGAATATATTGCACAGAAAGGTTTGTGGTTATATTCGCCAGTGGGTTGATGATAATGTTTTGAACCATATTAGCGGGGAGACTCACGCTCGTACTTTGTGGAACAAGCTTGAGGAATTGTATGCTCGGAAGACCGGAAACAATAAACTGTTCTTGATTAAACAGTTGATAAATTTGAAGTACAATGATGGAACTCCTGTTACTGATCATTTAAATGTTTTTCAGGGTCTCATTAATCAGCTTGCAGGAATGGGTATTAAGTTTGAAGATGAGGTACAAGGCTTATGGCTTCTTGGTACTTTACTGGATTCTTGGGATACTTTTAGGACATCATTGTCCAACTCTGCAGCAAATGGTATTATTACTATGGAAGTGGCTAAAAGTGGTATTTTAAATGAAGAGATGAGAAGAAAATCACAAGGTTCCTCTTCACAATCCGATGTCTTGGCCACAGAGAGCAGGGGGAGAGGTCAAAGTAGAGGTCCGAGTAACAAAGAGAAGCATCGTAGTAAGTCTAGAGGTAAGTTTGCTGATTATGAGTGTCATCATTGTGGTAGGAAAGGGCACACAATTAAATTCTGCAGACAATTAAAAAGGGAGAAAAAGAAGGCTAATTACAACAATCAAAAGAACAATCATAAGAAAGATGATGGTGGCAATGACACGGCTGAAGTTAATACTGCTACCGAAGAGTTCTTCATTTGTTGTGATTATGATATGGTGAACATTGCACGTGATGATTCGAGTTGGGTTGTTGACAGTGGTGCTACGTGTCATGTGACATCACAAAGGGAATTTTATTCATCTTACACACCTGGTGACTTTGGGGTTGTTAAGATGGGTAATAACGGGCTATCAAAGGTTGTAGGTGTTGGGGATGTTTGCTTGAAGTTTGACACTGGGATGGAGTTGGTTTTACACAATGTAAAACATGTTCCAGATATTAGACTCAATTTGATCTCCGCAGGTTTACTTGATGATGATGGTTACCATAGTACCTTTGGTGATGGTGTTTGGAAACTCACTCGTGGTTCTTTGATTGTGGCAAGAGGTAAAAGAAGTTCGAAGTTATACAGAACGCATCCGAAGATCTCCAAAGATTCGGTAAATTTGTTAGTGAATGCCGATATGACCGACTTGTGGCATAGGAGACTTGCTCACATGAGTGAAAAAGGGATGTCTATTTTGTTGAAGAAGAATGCCTTGCCTGATTTGCACGATGTTCATTTGAAGAAGTGTTCTCATTGTTTGGCAGGTAAGCAAAGAAGAGTTTCTTTCAAGAGTCACCCTCCTCATAGGAGAGACAATATACTTGATTTAATACATTCGGATGTTTGTGGTCCTATGAAGACTAGAACACTTGGGGGCTGCTTGTAATTTGTCACTTTTATCGATGATCATTCGAGAAAAGTTTGGGCCTATACTTTGAAGTCTAAAGATCAAGTATTAGATGTGTTTAAGCAGTTTCATGCCTTAGTTGAGAGACAAACTGAGAAGAAGCTCAAGTGTATTCGAACAGATAATGGAGGTGAGTACATTGGTCCTTTTGATGCTTATTGTAAAGAGAAAGGTATTCGGCACCAAAAGACTCCTCCAAAGACACCACAGTTGAATGGTTTAGCAGAGCGGATGAATAGAACATTGGCTGAAAGGGTTAGATGTTTGTTGTCACATGCAGGGTTGCCTAATTCCTTTTGGGGTGAAGCTTTGAACACCGCAGTAAATGTTATTAATCGTACTCCTTGTGTTCCTTTGTCTTTTGATGTTCCTGACAGGGTTTGGAGCGGCAAAGATGTTTCATACGATGATTTGCGGGTCTTTGGATGCAAGGCTTTTGTGCATATTCCCAAAGATGAAAGAACAAAGCTTGATGTAAAGACCAAGCCATGTATATTCGTTGGTTATGGGGGAGATGAGTTGTGACAACCCGCACTAAACCAGGTATCCGTACGACTTAATTAATGATTAATTACTGCTTAATTACTGTGCTTGTTTGAACTAGCTGACAAACTGCTACTTGAATACTGATACATGCACTTACTTGCATCATACTTGCTTGCTGTCACTATATTACTTACATGACTGAACCTTAGTGACAAACATGATGCACAAAAAGCACAGTAGCACTATAACGGATAACCTATTGAACATGCTGATATAACCAGCATCAGGCAGACACTGCCTCTAAGGCCTGTAAGAGCCTGGGATAGTTGCTACACTAGTGGTGAGTGTAGGGATACAAGGATTGTAGAACTGCGTCTCTAGGAATAAGTCACTATGACTGGATGTGCCTAAAACGTACTCTAAGTACAAAACTCAGCACTTTACATAATAATTCAGCTTCTAGCTAACTAATAAAGTGCAAAAACATGAGAAAAATAACACTAGACACTTTCCAAAGTGTCAGGAATGAGTAGTGTCACTAAAAAGAGTATTAACGACACTTTAAAGCTTTGTTAAGCGCTTTAACGGATTACTATCCAACCAAACAACCAGACTATACCCGGAACATGAAAATATTGTCGTTTACATTATTTATCTTTTTCTGAGCCAGTTAGGGTCCCCGTATGCCCTAACACCCATTGTAACATACTACACGTTAGTAACCGGGTTAATTACTTAACTTAACCTAACTATCTAACTAATGCTTAATGATTAGTTGAATTGGAACCAAACTACCCCCCCCCCCTTAACCAAAGCCGTCCCCAAGGGGACATACCTTGTACTTGATAGATTGCCATAATCTAATCATGTTTAATATCTTGGTTACACCTTAACCATTGGGTAAAACACGCTTGGTTTGTCTATAAGATGCAAGAGTTACACACATGATCATAATCACTTTCCTAAATCACAAACACACTCCAAACTCTCTCTCTTGCCCTCTAGAGCTCTCGGCCGAACACCCCACCCCTATCCATCCATTCTTCAAGTTTGATCTTGCAAGTTTCAAGCTCACTCAAGTGTCGAGGGTCGCGTATTAGGAAGCTTGGAGCAAACGGAACGCGAAGGACCTCTTTATCTAGCTTTTATCCACTTCTTTTGTGCATAGATTCTTCCCTAGCCTTGAGCTAGAGGTATAATGCTTAAAACTCATATTTGAACTAATCTAAAGTGGTTAAAAGGATTTGTATCGGTTAAAACTCGTTAACATGCAAAATGATGCTTTAAAGTTTACTTAAAACACTAACAATGGTGGTTAATAGCACATAAGTTGTGTAAATGATGTAGTATTCGAAATGTATGATTATTTAGACCCGATCTACGATTGTGGTAGCTCGGATCACCATTTAACCCGATGTAGTCATGTTCTTGGATCATGTCATAAGGTTATGTTAGAAGATACAAGGGTTAAAAGGTGAAACTCTACCACACATGAAACATGAACTTGTGTAAAAGTATTTTTACTTGCAAAATAGTGTTTTAAACTAGCAGATCAACGTATCTGCAAGTGGTATTTTCAAAGGACCGAGCGTTAAAGAAATCATGTTTTCTAAAAGACGGGTCTCACAATAACAAGAATGATATTTAGAACACACAAGTGTGTAAACACTTGTGTAACACAAGTTTCAACAAAATAACTATCTTTGTAAAAATGGACAAGAAGTTGTAAAGACGGAACTTCTCTAAAAACAAGACTTTTACGAAACCGGATTTATTTATATAAAGATCCACTAAAGGTAATGAGACTTACCTCATATTTTCGGAAAAACTACAAGTTCATGTAATATATGCAATTCGTATATTTTGACTAGTTGAAATGTTGAAATATTGTTTGATGACGTTGAGAAGATTGTTGATTTGATTTGTAAAAGAAAATGATACGCTTGAAAGCGTGGCCACCTCCAGTTACAGAGGAAACTCTGGCGAAATTTTTCTAACAACCTAACACTTAGAACTATTTACACTACAAGAGTTAGAACTATTTTTGGACATGTTTTTAAAATATAAATTTCGCCATGACTTTATTTACTAAATATTCGGAGGTGGGATTTTCACAAAATTTAACGTGATAAATATATATTTTTCACACACTGTTTATGATTATTTTGTGAGAATACATGAATATTATTTCTAGAGTAAAAATAATATTTACGAACGTTAACGAATCCAAAATAACACGAACGCTTTCACCATAAATATATAAGTTACATCGGTAATTATATTACCACTCGATTGTTAAAACGTAACTTACGCACTTACGGAAATATTTATGAACGCCCATGTATTGACTCCCCCATCCTTGGGAAGGAGATTTACTACCAAGTAAATACAGAACGTAAACACGAAATAGTTGTCTAACTATTTCCCAAAGACTTAAACTATAAGGCTAAGGCACGGCCGTCCGTCTAATAGAAATTAGCACCTGTAGGTCGTCGCACAGCTGCGTGAGCAGGAGATACTTGGTAGAGACGCTTCACCGTGAGTTCATGTCCCCCTTTTCTCTAACTGTTTTCAGTTTTCTTAACTGCGGGGGTGAAATACATGTTACTTTGATTACAAGTACTTTATACATGGTATGGTTAGCGTAAGGAGGTTTACTACTTAGATCATGTGAATGGGTAGGCAGAAACACCGAGGGACGTAAGCGGTAGATCTATCTGGGTGTAGCGAGCCCAACTCTAGGCCCAACAGAACGGACCTCTAAGAGGCCCAGCAGAACGGACCTTGAGTGACTTTGTACCCGACACAAAATCTGCTAGGTTGAGTCTTCCTACTTGCACTTCACACATGCTAATGGCCTTGCAAACCATTGGTGATCTCTTTTTCCTTACACTGCTACATACTAGGAAACTTTTAAACTTACAAGTGTTTTTACATACGCACTTACACATGAACTCGCTCAACATTATTGTTGATTTTTCAACTTACATGTATTTCAGGAAATTAAAGATCTGGCACGGTATGTTATGTTTTCCCGCTGCATAAGAGTTCCAAGGTCATCCCAGTTTAGGAAATGTGACTCTTTCCTGGACAAGTCACAAATCTTAAACTGCGCTTATTTCATGTTGATGTTTATGTTATTTAAGACAATGTTTTACGTTATGGTGTTGTAAGTCTCTAAGACAATGGTATGTTACTCTGATTTTAAAACTTAATCAAACGGATGATCTTGCATGATTTTATTTCATATAGCTTTGTTATGATTAAGCTATGGTATTAAGAAGTCACACCAAAATTAACCACGCTTCCGCAAAGCCAGGGTGTGACAGCTTGGTATCAGAGCTCTGATCATAGCGAACTAGGATTCTTTCTCGAGTCTAGACTATGATCACTAGGGCTCTCACGAAAACATTTTACTGCATACCACTTAAGTCCAGATCCAAAACTTTTTACAAACAAATGTTGAGCACATTTTATTATTTATAGGCTCAGCCTGGAGGGGTGAGGCTCGGTCTGGAGGATCGAGGCTCGGTCTAGGTGACCGAGGTAGTTGAAGTACGTTGATTTATTATAGGCTCAGCCTGGAGGGCTGAGGCTCGGTCTGGAGGATCGAGGCTCGGTCTAGGTGACCGATGTAGTTGGCTAGCAAGGCTAGGAAGAGTAGGCTCAGTCTTGAAGGCTGAGGCTCGGTCAAGGGGACCGAGGCTCGATCTAAGTGGTCGAGGTGGAGGATAGAGCAGTCTTAGAGACTGGGAGGAATTTGACTAGGAGAATTATGTGAT
>JARYGA010049875.1:0-164263 GCA_030545235.1 Helianthus tuberosus
TCACCTAGAGGAAAACAAACCCAAAACAGATTACAAACCTACTGGTTGCCATGTGATATCAGGCGACCATCTCCTAGCATCATAGCATGAGTATATTGCCCAATCACTTTGTCAAAGCAAAGTAAATCACACGAAGAGGCATTCAAGCTAAGCATAAAGCCAAAACTATTCAAGTAGGGAAAAAAATTAAAGGACAATGTCAACAAAGGACCGTTAGCATACAAAACAAAGGAACAATGAGGCTCAGATATGTGAAGCTTATGCCCCGCCAAGATACGGAATACCTCATCTTCAAAATGAAGAGGATAAACTGCCATGGCTGCATAGTCCGACTGTGATGCAAGCACTTAAACACCACATCATGTCGGCTGCCCCGCCAAGACACGGAATATCTCATCTTCAAAATGAAGAGGATAAACCACCATGGATGCATAGTCCGATTGTGATGTAAAAGCACAGACAAATACATGCCAACACTGAACAGTGCACAAAGAGTGAGTTATCATCATAGCCCCTAAAATAAAAGGAAACAATAATCATTCTACACATGTCGACTAACAAAACAAAGTATGAGGGGCAGGTATGTCATTTGGTCGAGTCACCGACCTTTGTATTTAAGATTATATAAATACCATCCTAGAGGAAAACAAACCCAAAACAGATTACAAACCTACTGGTTGCCATGTGATATCAGGCGACCATCTCCTAGCATCATAGCATGAGTATATTGCCCAATCACTTTGTCAAAGCAAAGTAAATCACACGAAGAGGCATTCAAGCTAAGCATAAAGGCAAAACTATTCAAGTAGGGAAAAAAATTAAAGGACAATGTCAACAAAGGACCGTTAGCATACAAAACAAAGGAACAATGAGGCTCAGATATGTGAAGCTTATGCCCCGCCAAGATACGGAATACCTCATCTTCAAAATGAAGAGGATAAACTGCCATGGCTGCATAGTCCGACTGTGATGCAAGCACTTAAACACCACAGCATGTCGGCTGCCCCGCCAAGACACGGAATATCTCATCTTCAAAATGAAGAGGATAAACCACCATGGCTGCATAGTCCGATTGTGATGTAAAAGCACAGACAAATACATGCCAACACTGAACAGTGCACAAAGAGTGAGTTATCATCATAGCCCCTAAAATAAAAGGAAACAATAATCATTCTACACATGTCGACTAACAAAACATAGTATGAATCACTCATTCTTTGATGTTTGCAAGGTGGTCCATAAACTGATAGCAAATAGGCCGAATCTTTTGACTATAGTGATCCACACGTATATAAATCATCAACCCCTGTAGATTTGACAAACAATCAAAACATTCAAACAAAAACTCTCAAAAATTCAATTGAAAAGGACTTTGAAGTGACCAACACCAAGAGTTACCTCTCGGATAGTGAGTTTGTGATTGCCCTTTTTAGTAGCAGAGTAGTGTTGAGCAGCTCCCAGTTTGTTTTTTCTGAATTCTTCCCATGTCATATCAGCATATTCTGTTCCAACCAGCAACTAACAAAATCATATTTTGGTCTCCAATAACTTAATACATACATGGATTCACATGGCTAAGGCTAAAGTCCACCAAATGTGAGTCTACCTTTTAAACTAAAACAAATGTTTTAGATAACGAACTCAAATCAGAAGTGTTTTGAATTCATTTTATTTTATCTGCTTTTAAATGTGAAGTAAAGGTTTTTCTAATGTTTTAAAATAAGCATAGAGCTTATTTTCATTATAAATTCAAATTTAAATATCATTACTAATACTATTATTTATTTAATTAACAATTCATAGATATATAAAATGATTTATATTGAGCAAATAATACGAAGGCAAAATGGGAAGGTCAAATAGAATTCAAAAGTAATTCACTTTTTCAATTCAAAAAAATAAAAATCCCTTGAGTGAATTAACGTTTGTCTTTTACTCAACCTCAAACCCCCCTACATCTTTTTTACCCCAAAAACCTAACAAAAATAAGCAGATCTTCAACAGAGTTGAGCAGCTGTAGTTAAAAACATTCGATCATTCGCTGCAACCACCCCGATTGGCTGGAATAGCTACTATCGTCGCCGGTATAAATCCTATGTCGCCAATAATGTTGTTCAGTCGTCGGATCTGCTTATCAATCTGATGGTGTCTGTGCATCCAAGAAAGCTATTTTTGTCGCCGGTTTTTTCCTAATAGGTACTTAACGCCGCTGTCATCGCTTGTTGTAGTTGCCGGAATAGTGGTCCTAACACGCCCTACTCTCTTTCTTTTGTCAAACACACTCTACAAACCCTAATTCAGTTTCTCTCAACCTAATACCCAGCTTCAACAGAAAACCTAGAAGACGAAAGAGAAGAAAAGTAATTTGATACTAACCTGATAGCAGCAATGGTTGCAAGAGGCCAGAGCAAGCAAGATGGAGATAGTGAGAGCAGAATGATGAAAGGTCTGGAAGAAATCCCTGGCGCTTAATTTAGCAGAGGAAGGAATGATCTGGAAGAGAAGATTTTAAGAGATAAAAGAGAAAGGCTAAAGGTAAATAAGACAAATGAGGGGCAAGTATGTCATTTGGTCGGGTCACTGACCTTTGTATTTAAGATTATATAAATATATACGTATATACAGATAGGTGATGAATCATCAGAAAACTAAAAAATTAACTGAAAAAACCTAAACAACATACCAATTTTTTTTACAATTTTTTATTAATTTTTGCTAGTTTTTATATATAAAAAAATTTCATAAAGAAAAAAGATTTGTACTGCACATGTGCAGTAATACGGAAAAACCTAAGCCACCTAACCCCCCCCCCCCCCCCAAAAAAAAAAAATCTAAACCTCCCCAGCCCCACCCCCCAAATACCTAAATTCACCCTCACAGCAAAAGCCTAAACCTCCCATCCCCCAAAAACCTAAACCCCCCATCCCCATAAACATAAACCCGAAAAAAACCTACACCCCCACCCGCACCCCCCCCCCCCCCCCCACAAAAAAAAATACCTAAACTCCCCCCCCCCCCCCCCAAAAAAAAAAAAAAAAAACCTAATCCTAATCCTAAACCTCCAAAAAGCCTAACCTAAAAACTAAACTAAACTCAAAAGCTAACTTTAAGCATATAATGCGTATGTGCAGTATAAGTTTTTATTTTTATTTTTTTATATATAAAAAGTAGTGAAAATAAATAAAAGAATTGCAAAAAAATTATATGTTTTTTAGGCTTTTTTAGTTAGTTTTTTAGTTTTCTTATTTATATGTAATTTTCTTATAATCCTCTCCCTATACAGATATATACAAATATATATTTTTATTTATAAATGAAAACTCTTTCATTTATAAAACACCACCACTACCTCCACCTACCATCATTCACCTCACCCACCACCACAACAACTACTACCTAAGTTAATAGAGACCTATACATAGTTCAGTCTATAATAGATGAATATGAACATTATTCATAGCAACAATTTAACTTGTACATATATTCTAATCACACATCTACCAATTATCTCACATATTTTGTTTTATAAAAAATAAGTAAATTACCATTTTAGTCCCTGAGGTTTGTCTCAAATTGTCACTTTAGTCCAAGTAGTTTTTTTTTCTCCTCTTGATCCATGAGTTTTCCAGATTTTTGCCATTTTGGTCCAACACCCTAACTTCGTTAAAAAATGTGAGTTAACTCACACTAAATAGTTTGGTACTTACCATTTTCACCAAAAAACATTTTTACCCCTTTATACATATAAATAATATATATATTATAGCTTACATTTAAAAAAAACAAAATATTAATATATAAAAAATCCTTTAATTATTTATAATAATATATACGTATATACAGATATATACATATACATATTTTTATTTATATATGAAAACCCTTTCATTTATAAAACACCACCACTATATAAAGAATTATTTTATAAAAAGGAAATAGTAACTTAATAATATTATTATATTATTAATTTCTTTTTTTTATCAACATGTGACATAGTAAATTAACAATTAATTATGAAAATATTTTATTCGGCATACATAAACCGTTTACTTAGGTCATTTTTTTATAATTATTAATTAAATTCACATAACAACTAGAGTTAATTACATAGTTAGTCCCTGTGGATTACACAAAATATAATACTTAGGTACTAATAGTTTAAAATCACATTCTAGGATATTAACTTTTCATTTTGTAACGTTTGGAGGTATCAACTTCTAGGGTATTAACATAGTTAGTCCATGTGATTTGCACAAAATAACATACTTAGGTACTAATAGAATGTGATTTTAAACCTACAAATAACGTTAATACCTCCAAACGTTACAAAATGAAAAGTTAATACCCTAGAATGTGATTTTAAACTATTAGTACCTAAGTATGTTAGTTTGTGCAAACCACAGGAAATAACTATGTAATTAACTCTAACAACTATTAATAAGAATAACAAATCTAATTTAACGCACAACTTATCATTTACTTTAAGTAAAAGTAATATTTATAGGATACCTGATGTGTGTAAAATACAACATATAAATTACATCAAATGAGGCATAAAACTAACCCCTTTTTAGTACTAATGTTGGAAAAAGTGTGCTTTTGTCTTCCTTTTGTATTTTCAGGACCAAATGAGCTTAATTGAACAAAATGAACAAATATACAGCCAAATCTTACATAAATACAAAGAAAGGAAATAAACGTGGCATGCCCGACGCCTCAACAACATCTCCCAAGGCAAAAAAACAAGAAGAAAGCTGAGCATGGGGCTGTGCCCAGCTGAACACGGGGCGTGCCCAGCGGACACGGGGCCGTGCTCAGCGAGCACGGGGCCGTGTCCGGGGTGGTCAGCCCTGGCACAAAAGACAAACCTGTAGAAGCTTCTATTGCCCACCACGGGGCCGTGCCCAGCGGACACGGGGCCGTGGTCAACGCAAAGATACGCAGAATCTTGTCAAATCTGATACTACAGATACGCTTTTGAGCACGGGGCCGTGCCCAGCGGACACGGGGGCGTGTGGAGCTAATGCAGACAAATTGTATTAATGAAGAAAGAGAAAATGGTGGACACGGGGCCGTGTCCAGCGGACACGGGGACATGTCCAGGCTTCTGTACAGGCTATAAATAGGGGTGCTTGGTTCACTTCAAAGGCATCCCTTGGCACACCACATCTCTCACACTTCACCCACCACCCACCACCACCATAACACCATCATCCATTGTCCATCATAGAGTGTGTGAGTCGTCTCGGGATCCAAGATTGATCGTAAGAGTTCTTGACAATCAAGGCCATGTTTGCCTAAGTCTCTTACATCACTTGGTGAAGACAAAGTGTCTAGTGTAATACTTTTTTATTTTTAATCTTTTCGCACTTTTTAATTGGTTATGTATTAATGACTTAAATAACTAGTTTCTTATGTTGAAGGTGATTCTTCCTTATCGTTTGTCCGTGGTGTTTTGGTATTATTTTACTGTCTATATAAAATAAAAGATTTTCACCATTCATATCTCCACGGTCTATATGGAGGTATGTTGGCTACCTGGTCGGGGGTTAAGGGAACGGTTTGGTAAGAGTCTTGCCATTGTTCAGTGTATAGATCCTGCAAAGGATCTGGGTCAAATTTAGTAGGACCTCCTTCAATACTTAACGGTATTGGATGGCGGGGGTCCAAACTCTTTGATCCCCTCATAAGTTAAACTACTATTAATATTTAAACCCGGCTACTTAGGACTGTATCCCTGCTGACTCAGACTACTTAGCCGAGGGTAACGTCACCTTCAAAAGAGGGGCCTACCACATTATGCATTAATAACTTAATTAATTATCTTTCAATAATCCGACCCTTTAGGATTGTATCCTTGCTGACTCAAACTACTGGGTTGAGGGTAACGTCAACTCCAAAAGAGGGGTCTACTACAATAACTAAGATAATCTCTTAAATAGTGCAAAAGTGCGAAAATAATCAAAGGTTACACTAAACACGAGTCGGAACCAAGTGATTCATCTTGTCTATCTGTTTTTACTTTTATTTTTATTTTCAGCCTTTTAGTTAGTTTTTATTTTATTTTAGTTTAAAATATTTTTCTAAACTTTTGATTTGATTAGATGTTGAAGATAAGCCGGTACTAAAAGCTCTTGTGTCCTTGGACGACCTCGGTATCTTACCAACACTATACTACGCTCACGATGGGTGCACTTGCCCATATGTGTGTTTAGTGTTAGTAAATATCGTGTTTTATAAATTTAAAACTTGGCTAAAAAGTGTTAAAAAGGGCTTAACATATACATTAAAAATTAACGACACTTCACACACATCAATACCTAATAATAAAAATTATATTATTTATAAACAATATTATAAGTAATGTATATATTTATGTATTACATATTTTTTTCAGTATGCAACCCGTGTAGTGCACGTGTTATTATAGTATTTGAGTGTTACAAATTAACATATATAGGCCAATTTTTGTGATAGATTTAAATTAGTTGTATGAAATGTCATATGATGAATAAAATACGTCAGTTTTAAAATGTTTAAAAATAAATATTGTATAAAATTTGACTCACTTTATGTGTGCGTATGTTAATTTTTTTCATTCGGCATACATAAATCGTTAACTAATGTCATATTTTTATAATAATTAATTATTAATTAAATTCGCATAACAACTATCAATAAGAATAACAAATCTAATTTAACGCACACTAATAAATTTATTTTCATTTACTTTAGGTAAAAGTAAGATTTAGAGGATACTTAGTAATAAAAAATTAATATTATACCAATTGCCTAATAGTGAAGATTGATAAAGTGATAAACTAATATTTCATATTTGTTAGATTAGATTATTTCAATTGATAATTTTCAAAATATTTAGAAATATATTTTTTAATTTTAAAATTTAGGAGGAACAAATGTTGCCATGCAAGGGCGGACCTATAGGTAGTTAAGGGGTGGCGTCCGCTACCCCTTGGTCGGAAAAAATTTAGAAAAATTAGTGTAAATTTTGGAAAAATTTAACGTTTTTTCGATTTCGTTACCGCTTATTTATAAAACGTTACCGCTTGGTCGGAATCCTAGATCCGCCACTGTTGCCATGTATTATTATTCGGAGTCTTTTATTATAAATTAGATTAGATCTGATTATAAATTTATAAAGAGAGGAAGGAAAGAATAATATTGACTGCCTAAGAAGATAAAATACGGTTTAATGAATTTAGTAAAAATAAAAATAATGTACGCAAAAAAATAAATGAAGAACCTGACGACTTGGTTATGATATACATCGAATTACGCCTATCTCAAAATAACGTTCAAGAAAACTAATAAATCATAAATAAGTTTATAATCACGAAAACTAATAAATCATAAATAAGTTTATAATCAAGAAAAAACTAATAAATCATACATAAGTTTATAATAACTAATAGAAGATAAATAAATAAAATCATCATAGAAAACCCGTAAAGAGCATATTTTATAAACAACATGAAATTTTATAATTCTTTTGTATCTTTTTAGACCAAACATAGTCGTATAAAAATACGAGACATGATAAAGAGCAACAGAATTGTCAACAACACAACCTAACAGAGTTTCTCCTCTATCTATATATAACAAGAGAAATTAACGCCACTTCGTACCATTAGTTTTTTCTTGTTTCTCTTCATAATTGCATGATGGTGTTGGGAGAGGCCATGGCTTTTCTTTTCATATACCTAATTGGCCTATGTAAGGTAGTTTGCTTTTTACCGCCAGGTTCGCATCCAGGCAAGTCCCTCTCTCGCTCTAAAGTTTAACTAAAAAGTAGAAAAAAAACTAACTGTTACTTCACTAGGTCGGTTTACACCCATTTTTGTGTAATGGTTTCACTAAAACATATTAATTGTTTAATAATTTCATTAGTAGCAACACTATTATATATATACTATACTATATTATAATGCATGATGAAGAGGTATTTTAAGATATTCAAAAAAATAAGAACTTTTCCCCTTTAATTTACAGATAGACCCATATTATGAGAGTAATTTGGTCTTTTAAATACTATTTATTTTTTGCCCCTAAACTTATTACACTTAAATCATTGAGTTTTAACAAGATTATAGATAATTAGTTACACTTTTCCCCGTCTACAACAATCTTATAATTCTTTTATGTATTCTTACGATATAATAACTATAATGTTTAAAAAAAATCTGAAGGTAGCATGACGACCTACACATTTTTGTTGATATTTCAGTAGTTGTCTTGTTCAGTATTAACGAGAGGATTAAACGATACAAGTAGATGATTACTTAGTGTACAAGTTATTAAAGAAGAAAATATATACTATATTATAATGCATGAGAGAGATGCATTTTAAGCTACCAAAAAAATAAGAACTTTTTTCTCTCTTAATTTATAAATACACCCTTAAAATTAGGGTAAATTTGTCTTTTAAACAATAATTATATTTAAGTCTTTCATCTTATTACAATTAAATCCTTAAGTTTTAAGATAATTATGGGTAATTAGTTACACTTTTCGCCCTCCAAAACAAACTTCTAATTCTTTAACGTATTCTTACCATATCTTATAAACTATAATTTAAATAAAAAAAATATAAAAGTACCGTGATGACCTTCTCATTTTTTTGACGTTTCGATAGTTGTCTTAGTCAGTATTGACATGTGGATTAAAAGGTACAAGAAGATGATGCTTTAGTGTACAAGTGATTAAAACCCAACGTATTTAGTCATTATCCCAGAATGTTTAATAGCTACAAAATGTCAAGTGATTAAACCCTCATCCTAAACAAAATTATATATAATTAGTTAGTAGTTATACTTTACCCCCTTATAAAAAACTAACTCCCCCCAACCGATTTTTAAACAGTCACAACTTTTTGGTACGTTGATACTTTTTTAAATTACACCATATAAACAATTATTTTATTCTCTTTAATTTGAGTACAATATTGTTATAGTTGAGTTAATTACTGTTTTCGTCCATGTGGTTTGTCAAAAATCACTATTTCAGTCCATTAGTTTAAAAATTGCGATTTCAGTCCCTGTGGTTTACTTTTCATAACCATTTCAGTCCCTGTGATTTCACTTTTGTAACCATTTCAATCCATTATTCTGTAAAGTACAGGGACTGAATTGGTTACGAGGTGGACTGAAATGGTTACGAAAGTGAAACCACAGGGACTGAAATCGCATTTTTTAAACTAATGGACTGAAATAGTGATTTTTGACAAACCACAGGGACGAAAACAGTAATTAACTCGTTATAGTTTTTTTAATTAAAAAATTAATATGTTACATGATTAATAGTGTCTAAGAGTGAGTAACAATTGAATCGTTAACCAAAGACGAACCAAAATCAACCAAAAATTGAGTTAACTGAAAACTGATTAACCAAAACCCGACATTAAATGAATCAAACCAAAACCATCAATCTAACTGAATAAGCCAAACCGATTACCTAAAATGGATTGTTAATAAAATAGACTAATCGATGAACTCAATTTCGGTTGAGAATAATAATCTAACCAACCGAACAATGCACATCGTGGCAATGTCTGTGTTTCCTCCTGCATCATGCGAGTACCTATTGATTATTAACCAAACCGGTTATCGGTGAACAATAACTAAATCGTTAAGCCAAACCAAACTGGAAACAGACGAAACTGAACCGAAATCAACCAAAAACTGAATTACCTGAAATCTGAATTAACAAAAAACTGGTTATCAATTTTTTTGTACTCTTGTTTAACCAAAATTAGCTAAATCGAACCGAATCATTCATATTTTCATATATTTCTAGTTTTTATATCTCCAGTTCATATATTTCATATTTTATTTCTTCATTTCATATATTTATAATTTCATTCATGTATTTTTACCTCAATTTCATACATTTATAAGCAAAAGTTTTAGCCCAAGTTTGGTTTTTGCTATTAAGTGAAATTAAATGAACCATTCTGAAAACCGTCAATCTAACCAAATAAACCGAAGTGAATAACCGAAAACCTGTTGGTTAATAAAATTGACTAACTGATTACTTTGGTTTCGGCTTTTGTTGAGGATAACAACCGACCCTGCCGAACTATGCACAACACAATGTAATGGATTACCCGATTACCTCGCTTTTGATGTATATCTATCACAATAATGCTAAAATAAATATTATATAAATAAGAAATCTAGCACAAACGAGTATCGCAACAATGTGTTGCTCACGCCACATCGCGCGGGCATTCGCTAGTATTTTAATATATAATTTCATAAAATGAATTTTATAAAATTAAAACCATAAATTTCGATATTCAGAATAAACAAACAATACTACTAAAAAATCAAAGTACGAACCAAACTACTAAAATTACTCCAAGATAGCATGATCCATCACCATCAAACGATCATTGTTAGACGTGAGGATTCACTGTCGAATGTGTTGTCTAAAAATTCTTGTGCGTCTCAACTAAAACGTTTACGTCACTTGTACCACTTCCTCTTGAATGGTTATTAGAAAGTCGATTGAAAATCACTTTAATCTTTCCAATGTTTCGTCGTATGTCTCTCTATTTACCCGACATCTTGGAGGTGTTTGGGATTCCTTTTAACCTTTTTACTTTTCCATCTCCTTTTTGAAAAAGTCGTAAATTTTAAATTCTTTTCTCCATTTCAAACCATAAAAACTCCTTCTCAAGTGCATATCCAAACATTACAAAAGTGACTTATTAAATTTTAAGAAGTCAATAAGTTAAATGGAGCTCAAAATAAGCAATCCCAAACACCCACCTTGTCAGGGTTCGGTTCTGGTATTCTCCCTGGCCCATTAAAGTGTCAATTTGATCACGAACCTGTTTTCAAAATTGATTCCCTTTTGACTATTTCCTATTAGGGTGAGCGGGGTGGAAGCGGGGAGTGGGTGGGGTGATGGAGTCACCGCGCAGGAACACCGCTGCCTACTCGCTATTCCCCGCGGTGATTGATCGAATTCGGTGACAAGTTACCGCTTGAAGATATGACCGTTGTATGCTTTTTTTGAACATTAGAGGTGGGGTAACGACTATAATGCCGTTGTGTACTAACAAAAATGATTTCTTATTTAAATACGACATTTACATTTCATTTTTCTCACAACTTAAAACTACAAACTAAAAACCCCTAATACACCGTGAATAAACAAATCAACGGTGATGCCATGAAAAAGAGTTTCGGGATCCGGTTCGAAGCCGAGGGGACGCGGCTCACAAAGTAGGCGAGACGGTTCGAGCGGTCCAAGTGCACCATTTGGTTTAATGTAATGTTTTTTAAATTTTAATTTTACGTATGGTCTTTTTTAATTTTAATTTAATGTGATATTTTTTAAATTTTAATTTAATGTAATGTTTTTTTTTAAATTTAATGTGATTTTATTTGGTTTAAAATATGTTTTAATTATTAATGCATAATTTATAGAAATAAAAAAGAAAAAGAAAAAAATGGACTCCCACGAGAGGACCACCCCTTATGTTTGAGTGCAAGAACGGAGTTGGATAGGGGACTTGACAAGACATGAGGTGATTGGCTGGGTGGAAAGTTTACCACTCACCACGAGGTGATCACCCCTTAAGACCGTGGGGTATGGTGGGGTGAGGGTTTGGGGCATGGGTTGACACGTGGCTTGGGGGGCTTCGCTGGGCTGACCCACATTGAAGACGGTATGGTGGGGGCGGGGGTTTGGGGCGTGGGCAGCCCAAACGGCTATTTTATATTTTTCTAAACAAAAAATTTAAATTTTTTAATGTTTTTTAAATAAAGAAAATTACATAAAAAATTTCTTAATGCTTATATTTTTTCTTTATCTCTTCTCTCGTCTCCAACATTAGTTCCAACTCTTCACCTGATAGGTGATCAATGGGCTGGACTAGAAATTTCATATCATCTCGTCTTTGTTTCAGGGCATCCCTAGCTTCTTTGCTCTTCCGAATTTCGGCCCTTTTTTTGTTGGAATACGTTGAATGTATCTAACTTGCTTGTAATGTCATCCAAAATATTAAAATAAGGGCTACCAAATATTTTAAAATACCTAAAGTTGGATGTTGAGATTGTTGAAGCCGCCTCGCCAATGCAAGTTCTTCATTAACGACCCATCTTTGTTGTTTTCGTTTGACGCTTTCAAGTGCTTTCTCGGCCTCGGTTTTTTTTCTTGTGACTTCTCTTTTTGATGGGTTTGGATGCGGAAGGATCATCGATGGGGGGTTGAGTTTCAGGGACGGTTTCGGTTTGGGAAAGGTTGATGGAGGTTGGTGAAAGGTGGATGGGCGTTTGTGAAAACGGGCTAGGTATAGAATCGTCGGTGTGAGGGAAGTTAGTATACACACGATTTGAGAGATACGATGCGTAACCCGCCATATCGGGCATAGTGGAGTGTATTAAAAATGGACGAGTCATTGGTTGATTGGGTGGTGGGCTAGGATTTTCTTGGAATGCCCACGGGTTCTTCGGTTCAAAACCACGATTATGAGGATTCATTTTTCGTATTGTAGAATGAGAATAGAGATGATTATAGAAGATGTGGGGTGTATTGTAGTTGGATGTGGTAAAAAAAAAGAATAGAAGTGTGAGTTTTATAGTGAAAAAATATTTTTTTTACACATAGCCGTTGGCCAACGGCTAGTTTGATTTGGCCATTGAGAGTCCGCCATGTCATATTGATAGACCCGCCCCACGTCCGACCTTAAACTCCCACCCCTTGGGCCACGCCCAAACCCAAGCCCACCCGGGGTGGTGGCTTGGGCGTTTTCAGCCAACCCACGCCCCAACCCCGCCCCATACCCCACATTCTAAAAACAACAAACATTAAACATTTTGTTGATCCACGTTCGTGACAATGCAATTTCTTTTTCTCCCGACCACCTTTCAATAGTTTTTTCGACGGGCTCAACATCATGTTTTTTTGTGTTTTCTATTTGAAGTGGTTGGTTATTTTTGTTGAACTGTTTCAGGTGTCTATTGAGTTTTGAGAATTATTTCTTATGTGAATTAGGTTTGGTTGAATGTGTCAGATTCAATTACAAGGCCATAAATGTAGTTTTGGTTGAAAATGTTATTATTGAAGACGTTGTTTGGGTTGGGTTGTGTTGTGTTGTGTTGTGGATCTTGGTTCGGCATTTGGTTTTGGTAGAACGAGTTGTTTCGGTGGATTGGAGGGTTTAGAAAACCGAGTTGCTTGGATTCTAAGCATTCATGATTGGAGGTTGGTTAAATATTGTTTGAATTCGCAAGACAAATTGTAGAAAACTAGGTGTTGCCCCGCCCGCGTTGCGGGGCGATAGCCGAATAATGAGCGAGTGTTAGTTAGCTTATTGACACGAAAAACAATTAAATCGAGTAAACCAATTAAAACAAAACACTTTTAAAGTTTTGATTAAAAAAAAAAAACTAAAACAATGGCAATATTGTAATTTTTAACTGAGGGAAAGTTGTATTTTTTTACTGGGGTAAAATCGTAATTTGCCAAAAGCTAAAGTAATGACAGTACTGTAAATTTGACCCAGGGGCAAAATTGTAAATTTTCACAGGGGCAAATTCGTAATTTTGAACTTGGGGTAACAACATAATATAAATTTAAACCAAGGACACAGGCGTAATTTTAAGCTGGAGGCAAAAGCACTATTTTATTTTGAATCGAGGGCAAAATCGTAATTTAGAATTGGGGGCAAAAAAATAATTTTATTTTGAACCGGGAAAAAAACGTAATTTTGATATGAGGGCGAAATCACAACTTTTTAAACGGGGAAAAATCACATTTTTTAACAGAGCGCAAAATCGTAATTTTTAGCTGTGGGCAAAAACAAAATTTTATTTTGAACAGGGGGCGAAAAGGTAATTCTGAGCTGAGGGCAAAACCCCAATTTTATTTTGAATAGAGGGCAAAACCACAAAAGCGTAATTTTATTTTGAGCTGGAGACAAAACCGTAATTTTAAAGAAGGAGAAAACGTGATTTTAGAAGGGATATAAAATAATAAACTGGTTGGTCCAATGGGAGAGTGCCAGGCAAAGTCGTAATTTTGAATTGAGGGCAAGATCGTAATTTTGAGATGGGGACAAAAAGCGTAATTTTATTTTGAGCTGAGGGCTAAAACGTAATTTTAAAATGGATATAAAACAATAAACGTGTTGGTCCAATGGGAGAGTGCCAGACAGCTGCCTGTCACTATTCCTCATCTTGTAAATGTATATGTAGTATAATATAATAAAGATTGGAGAATTGTGTGAGTAAAAAATGGTTAAAGGTTTTTTATATGCATAGATTTTAAATATTTTTTTAATGTAGCTAACGGCTACTTTCAAACCTCAATCCACTCCCCCCAACGGCTACTTTCATTTTCACTGTCTCACGCCTATTTACAGACTCACTTTGGGCTAAAGCCCATAGGGAGGCGTATCACACCTCATTGGGCTGACATGGGCAAGGGTGATGACCCATTACACAAGGTCTAAATACATGGGTTATTGTTAATTATTTTAGTGTCTTCTAGGAATCACAAATCAAAGGGCCTTTGGCAAAATAGATTTTGGTAATCCTACACCAATTATCTTACACAACACCAATCATATACACTAAAACAAATGCCATTTAGTGACATGCAAAAAGTGTCACTGAAAAACCAAAAAGTGCCACTAAAGATCCCTATAGAAATGGGTGGCACACAAAAAAGGTGCCACTAGAAGTGCTGACGCTAAAGCCTTTTAGTGGCAGTTTTTCAAAATGCCGCACAAAGCTTTTAGTCTTTTAGTGACACTTTTTTTTGCCATAATAAAAGACTTTTGGGGCACAAGTTTTGTGCCTTTAAAAAGTAATCTTAGTTACATATTCATACTAGCTTTAGTGGCACAAATTTTTGTGTCGGTAAAAATTGGTACTATTGTTAGTAGCCCACAATTTTGCCAAAAAATACATCATTCGCAATATAAAATAAAAGTTAGATAAACTGTAAATATAGAAATCATAATATTAAAACTTCAATAATAAGTTTGATCCAAAACATATTCCAAATCTTCGCAAAACATTGTGTAATAAGTAACATATTCCAGATGTTTACACAATGAGTCTAAACGTTCTTTTGGGTGAGAAGTTCACTGTCATAAAACTTAGCTGCAACTTTTCTCATGATATCTACCCTGCCGTCATCAACCATATAAACAAGCATTAGCAATTATTAAAAAAATAATCTGAAGCCGGCTCATGAGCCTAAACGAGCTCATTATTTATATAATTTTTAATTAGTATATTACACACACAGGGAGAGGATCACGAGAAAATTACATATAAATGAGAAAACTAAAAAAGGCTAAAAAGCATACCAAAACACTAGTAGGAAACGCGCGTGATGCGGCGATGACGACAAAGAAAAAAGCCAGTCCCAGTCTTTTTTTTAATAAACCCTCTATTATCATTTAAGTGTTTACGAGTCAATTCAACAAGGCACATTTTGTACTAAAAAATAACATGTTTCAACCTGAACCCGTGTTAAGCCGCTACCCACCCGTATATCTTGCCACTTCTGGAAATTATTATAAAGCCATGAGTACAATATTTGATCACTGCATTGCCCTTTACCCAAAGAAAGCAACTGAAGCCTGTCAAGTTCATAACTAATTATCATGTTACTCGAGTATACAAGCTACTAACAAAACTTTATCCAGTGAAGCAAATTAGGTCATAAACAACTGAATATACTTTGGGCAATTTTTAAACTGTAGACATCTTGTTTTCAGCTAAAAACTAATATTATCCTTTGAATCCTTTAGAGATAGTTTAACCACTTTTATACATGGATGTAGGTTGCAACAACGTGAAGACTAACGAGTAGAATGGTACCTTTCTTTTCACTATAAATAACACCTGCTTTGGTAAAGCAGCAACTTACATCAAAGAGTTATTTGAAAACCCATAAGATATCTTCATCTATGCCCTGCACATGAACATTTGAAATGGAAACCCACAAGATATCTTCATCTATGCCCTAACTTTTATTAGTCTGACCTATGAAAGGCCCAATTCTTCATAAAGTAGTCAAAATGGCCACCCCTAGTAGGACGTATCAACAGAGCATACATATATTACCCAATTAAAAAAAAAATAGAAGTCAGAATTTGAGGGCCCTCTCTTTAAACTCCACTATCATAAACCTTATGTAATATATTACCAATGCAGTAACAAAGCAAAGAAAACAAAATTCAGATTCATGTTTTGTACTCTTTTTGTAGATAAAACTTTTTACCTATCAACAACAACTTGCACCTGCAAAAAATGTATACAATCACGTTCCCTTAACGCAAAAAGGAAAAGTTAGATAAACAACCCTAACCATAAGAAACCACTTTTACCTATCCACAACTCATTTTAAAAGGTAATATTAGAACGTTGAGTTAATCTTGATCGGTTAAGTCAAAGTCGGGTCCTAGAGCTGGAAACAGGTCAGATATTGGCCAACAAGAGTTTGATTAATTTAGGCACGTGTATAGTAAGTTTGAATGAGTCTGCATGTTTAAGGGTCTATGCGAATGTGTCCCAGTTGTTCGAGTCTATAGGAAGTAGTAGTTTAGTTGGCTATTCTTTAGGAGCAAGTTGTTTATTTCCCATTTAGAAGTTTTAAACTATCAAACGAGCTTCTAACGGTTTTGTTCAAATATTTGGACTATTACTGTCAAAATATTGTTTTTTTTCTAACTTGTGTGCTATATCTATCTATCATTAAATCGGTAATCAAAAGTTTTAAACAGGTCATAGTTGCTTAAACAAATAGATTAATCCTGAAAAAACATATTATCATACTCACAACGCCACACAAAAACCATCTAATTTGGAATGAAGTTCAAAATCATATCTGAATTTGTTCTGATTTAGGTTGTCAATTAATTAACCTAATTCGGAATAAACAACACATAAACCCAAATTGTTACATCAGGAAAGTTAAATTGAGAAGGCTAAGGGAAACGGGGATTGAAAAAACACTAGTACTATCATCAAGAAACAAAACGGAAACACTAGTACAGGACTTAAGGTTGTTGGTTTTTTACCTTTTTCACCGAAAGCATCACTACTGGAACTTGTCGAGTACGGGATACCGTTTAACTCCTATCTGTCATCTGGTTTCATTACTCACAAACACGCCATCATCAAGAACCACTACATATCTGCCGATAAATAAGATATAAGAAGAGTACAATAATTAAAAACCTAGGTGTTTATCACCAACTTTCCACGCCAAGCTACGAATCCGTGAAGCTATACTGATCCAAGCTTGTCCCTAACACAAAAAGCAACAACACTAACTCATTTTCTGCTAGAAAATAGCTAAGCTCAAGAATAACAATTAATGTGCATCCTCTAACATCTAGTTTAACACAAATTAAAAAAAGAGTAACTCTTTTTTGGACATAGGAAAATACACTTGCATTCCACTTTTCTGGACATAGGAAACTACACCTGCATTCATTGTTGGTAATCGAACATGCAAATCACAGGTATGAATATAAAAGAATTGAGAATCAAGAATAATAAACTTGCTTGTATTGAATGAAAAGTGATCGTTACAACTAACATACATGAATCCTATATATATACTATACGAATAGATGCGATGATAGAGACGTGTCTCTTCACGAACGGTTGCGACTCTTGAACTTGTGGTTGAGATTGATCTTGAAGAGGTGTGTCTCCTTGAAACATCGTGTCTCTTGCTTCCTCTCTTGATGGCGCTGATTCCGAACAGGTATGTCTCCAGGAGAGGCGTCCCTTGATTAAGTGTAGGTTACAATCTTTCACTTTGTCGCATCCGGTCCTCGCACTTACTAACTAATCTAATTATAACATAAACTAACTTACTAATTACAGAACGACCCCTATATTTAGTTTAAACATCAATACTCCCCCTTAAACTAAATATAGTTTAATGAAGGTCTTCAACTTGCTTGACTTGCAGTAGCATTGGTTCCTCTTCCAATGCGAGATTGGCTTCTTGTTGCGTGTCTTTCTCCTTTTCTTTCCACTTGGTGCAATCTCTTGCAAAATGACCAAGTTCTCCACAATCATAACATCTGAACTTGCTCTTGTCTTGGTTTCTTGGACCCATATCTTTTCCACGTCCTCTTCCTCCTTTGAAAGATCCTTGTCCTTGACTTCTGCCATAGTTTTGAACACCACGACCCTTTCCACGATGCAAACTTTCAAATTGATTATCTGCACGTGCCATCATGAGTCCTCCTTGATTATTATCTTCTTGCTTGTCTTGACTTTTGAGACGTTCTTCAAAAGCTATTATTCTTCCCACTGCTTCTTCAAATGGCATTTTGTCTATTTCCGAATATTGTTCGATATTTGCCACGATGGGTAGGAACTTCTTTGGAACGGAGATAAGTAACTTCCTTACGAGTTTCTTGTCTTTGATAGTGGTACCGAGAGTTTTAAATTTGGCTTTTATACCACTCAACTTGCTTGCGAAACTGCTTACTGTTTCGTTTTCATCCATCTTTAAAACTTCTAGTTCGCTCCTCAAAGTTTGTAGTCGTGCTTTCTGAACCATATCTGCTCCGAGATAACGAACTTTGATTGCATCCCATACTTCCTTTGCTTTTTCGTACTGAGCAACTTGCATTAAAACATCTTCCGGTAACGTTTGGAAGATAAGTGCTTTCGTTGTGTGTGCCTTCTTTTCATTTATCCCTTCCGTTGAAACAACTGCTTCCCAAAGACTATATGCCTTCAAGATTGTTTCCATCATAACTGCCCATTGGGTGTAATTTGTCTCTTTCAATTTTGGACATTGAAGAGACACGTTCCCTTGCTCGTGGAGTGACGTTGATCCACTTCCTTCTTTTTCTGTCATGCCTCCTTTCTTTCTCGCCTATCTTGCTTGTGATCGGATGATCCTTTTCTTGACCGTGTAGATCAAATTTCTTACTTAGTACTTGCGTCTGGCCAACTTGCTAACCAGGTTCTTACGTTTCTGACCGACTTGCTAATCAGATTTTTTATGTACCCTGACCCACTTGCTAATCAGGTTCTTGCGTTTCTGACCGACTTGCTAATCAGATTTTATGTACCCTGACCCACTTGCTAATCAGGTTCTGACCGACTTGCTGATCAGATTCTTGCTAACTTGCTATTGCGAGTGATAAAAAATATCCAACCAACTTGCTAATTGGACTAAATTTGATCGACCCGCTGTACTTGCTTTTTCTTGCTTTGACCAAGAATGGTCGTTTCTTGCTAGACTGAATCGTGATGATTCAACGTGCTACTTGCTATTTTGAACCAACCGGTTCGGAACTTGCTATTTGAACCAGGAATCGATTTGACTTGCTAGAATCGATACGGGTTCGATTTCTTGCTATACGTATCGTTTATAATTCAAAAATTGACTTGCTTACTTTAAAAAAAACATGTTAATGATCCCCTTTTCAACATAAAAAACTTGATTTCCTTTTTTCTTTTGAAATATAAAACTTTACTTCTTTCTAAAAAACATGAACTGATGATGGGAACCAATTACCTTCCTTTCAATACTAAAATAAGGTTTTTCTAAATTCCTTGAAAAATGAAAAACCAAACAGAATGTTGTTTGACTTTTGCCTTTAATCTCGAAGTATGTAAATAAAGAATTCAAACTTCAATCTTGAGAAGAATAAAGCCTAACCAACAAACGTACTTTGGAAATTGATTCCTATCTTGCGGTTCGATTAAATCAAAAGAAAAAGAAAAAAAACTTACGAAATCGAACACCGTCGATTGGTTCTTGATTGATTCTGATTCTCCGATTCGATTGGCAAACGCAAATAATCGTTTCTTGTTCGTAATCTTGCACTGAGATTTTCTTTCTTGCTTCCCGGATCGATTAACGTGCTCTGATACCAATGTTGGTAATCGAACATGCAAATCACAGGTATGAATATAAAAGAATTGAGAATCAAGAATAATAAACTTGCTTGTATTGAATGAAAAGTGATCGTTACAACTAACATACATGAATCCTATATATATACTATACGAATAGATGCGATGATAGAGACGTGTCTCTTCACGAACGGTTGCGACTCTTGAACTTGTGGTTGAGATTGATCTTGAAGAGGTGTGTCTCCTTGAAACATCGTGTCTCTTGCTTCCTCTCTTGATGGCGCTGATTCCGAACAGGTATGTCTCCAGGAGAGGCGTCCCTTGATTAAGTGTAGGTTACAATCTTTCACTTTGTCGCATCCGGTCCTCGCACTTACTAACTAATCTAATTATAACATAAACTAACTTACTAATTACAGAACGACCCCTATATTTAGTTTAAACATCAATATTCATGTCCTTTTTATCATAATCAACTGATTTGGTCCCTTGAACTCCAGTTAATGCCTTCATCATCTTGCGCCTTTTGAGCCAACTGCTTAAATTCACTGCGAACACAATATTCTGAAATCAACAATGTTAATATATAGTAAATATATACAGATCCGGATATTAGCAAAAAGAAAGATGTAGGTCGTAGGACCAACGCGTGTCCTACTTTTTAACAAGTATAATGTGCAATTACCTTTATTTCCTGGTCATCCGGGCATGAATTAAAGTCAGTCTCATCATGACCAAATGCTTTAGATGTGCCCTCGCCCTCTTTTTGTACCTGAACAAATAACATGTAAACCAATTACAAAGATGAGACAATGAGAACAATCAAATTAAAAGGACGACTAGTAGTAAAGTAAGATAATAGTCAAGCATTTTCTCACATGTGACCTGAAAACGCCGTCATTAATGCTCATGTTTCTTGTAGTGACATGGATCTCCTTTTCTCGATAAAAGGTCTTATGGTTCACTCAAATCATTAACAAAAAATGAATTTATATATAACTTTCACTCAATAGCTATAAACTAGTAAACTACAAATACAAAAAAAAAATAATAATAACAAATAGAGGTCTCTGGAGATAGAGGAATTCTCAGATGATCACAGTAATTCGAACTATCAAATTACCTCAGTAAACGTTTTGGTATTGCTCTGCCATTTTCCTTTAAGAGGAGTAATTAAAAACCCAAATACGAATTCATTCTTTACGGAAGCAGTGAATGTCACGACGTCTGCCCTGAAAACATTGTTTCATCCTGTGAAAAAAAACTGCTTATAAATGTACAAAACATATAAAGAAATATATCACCAATTAGATGATTAAATTCAATACAATTTTACACAAAAAAGATGTAAGCCACAAGTACCAAAGATTAACGACTTCGACTTCTAAAGTTGCATAAAAGGAATCTGTAAAACACAAGTTTCATCAAAATATATTGCCATATAATCATTTATCTAGTAAAGCATGTGAAATAGAAGTTATTTTGGTTGATGCATTTCATTGAGCAATTGGTATGCATCTTCAAACCTTTCACTTTTACAAACTTACAAGAGAGGCTGATTGGAACGTGACATCGATTATTGTAGTCGAAATAATCTAGGAGAACCGATTGCTGGTATGGAATGGCTGCAAACAACTGCGATGACGAATATGAGATGGTTTTGGTTGGCTAAAACAGCACGCCACATGCCTGTTGGAGATATGTGATGGCAAATGGTGGAATCGTGAACTCGATTTGAGGAGAGGGTGAGTCGTTTCTAAGGTGAAAGTAAGGATCGATTACTCGATAAGGATCACAGGACGTAGAAAAAAAACCGTTTTAGGTTATAGAAAGTGGAAGAAGGAGATTAATTTTTTTGGGAGCTGGGAACTAATTTTTTTTAAGTGAGAGGGAAGCTTTAAAGTTTTTTAAAATCTTTTTGAAAGTAAATATTCATATAACACAATTTAGCTTTAGTTAACTCAATAAAAGATATTTTATATAAATTAATAACTAATTTGTCATCATATTATAAAAGTAAATAATGCTGATGCTTTTAGTGGTTACTAATGTCACATAAAAAACATTAATAGAGTTTGATGTACACTCATAACTATAAATTTATAAAAAAAGTAAATAAAAAATGCAATTAAAGAATTTTTACATGAATACTAATACCATGTGAGGAAATTTGACTTTGGTGGAGATTTTAATTTTGTTTAAATTTTAGAGGGAAAGCTAATATGTTAAGAGGGAACAATTTTTTCGATAAATTCTATTATAGGGTTTAGGAGGGAAATAGGAAAAAATTTAAAAGAAATACTCTATAAGTTTTAGTGGCATATGTAAAGTGTCATTAAAAACCTATTGGAAATTTTAGTGGCATACGCAAAATGCCATTAAAAATCTAACTTGGTGGCATAAAGGCTAAATGTCACTAAAAGTGCCTATTAATCAGATGTGGCATACGTAAAGTGCCATTAAAAACATAATTAGTGGCACAAATACTAAATGCCATTGAAAATGTGTGCCACTAAATGGCATTTTTTTTGTAGTGATACGTGTAACCTATTGTTCATCAGGTATGTAGATATACACGGTTAAATGTGTTCTCTAATCTATGGGTATCAACTAATTTCAAATATGTCCTAAATTTGGGAAAATTTAAAAACTAATATCAAACACATGGCCATATTAATCATTATAGAGTTTATTTAACCAGCTAATTCGTATTATGTGCTTATATTGTTTGTTCAATCATTAATTAGATAAGACAAGTACTGGTACAAAGAACGATATTGTATATTTAGGTAAAGAACGAAGTTCTAAGTCCCACATTTTGAACAAATAAGAAGATTTTGTTTGTATAGTGGTTGAATCATCACAACTAATTCGGATGAAACGTTACAACTCTTGGTGAAAAAAATACAATAGTTAGCGGTTATAACCGTTGACTTTTATCATTTATATCAATGAACACTTCAGGAAAAGTTATGTGTATCTGCTACTGCCAAAATTTACAACTTCTCAACACTAGTTATGTTTATGAAATATTTCCTACTTTTTTTTTTGAACGGCAAATTAGGATCACCGACGGACCACTGAAGTATCATTGTGCTACCAGCAGAACCACCCGATCATATCCATCTTCACTAGGCTATAATGCCTATACACCAATTCAGGAGGAAACCCAATAAATCTGGGAAAACCCCCCCTTTTGTGAGAATCGAACCCAGGACCTAATGGTCCCAAAGCCTTATCTCACCACCAAGATGCCACTAGGCTATAATGCCATGGGCTGAAATATTTCCTACTAGTCATGACTAACTTACTACTGATCTCATTTGTCACTGTTCAGTAGTAGCTTACTAGAATCATTCTTATTTGTAAGTCCCAAAACACCATTGTTCCGGAAATTCAAGTATGTTATGGTAATTCGGAACAGGTTCGAAAATCGGAGTCTGTTTGATACCCTTCCTAGGACTTCCTATTATTAGGAGACTATGTATTTGAACCTTTCTCTCAAAAAGATAACCATTTTTTGTATGTGGCGCAGATGAAAGTTACCTTGCTTTTACGTATGATGCCACAAACTTCACCCCGGCACACGAATACGATTATATCATTGTTGGAGGGGGGACTGCTGGTTGTCCGCTAGCCGCCACTTTATCTGAAAACTATTCTGTTCTTCTTCTTGAGCGCGGTGGTGTAGCAGGCTCTGATCCTAATGTTTTATTCGAAACCAACAGTCTAACGAATGTTATTAACGCAAACGACAGAAATTCTACCGCTCAATCTTTTACCTCTGAGGATGGAATACCAAACAATAGAGGAAATGTGTTGGGAGGTAGCAGCATGGTAAATTTTGGAATCTATTCAAGAGGTGACAACTACTTCTATAACGTGTCAGGTATCAAACGGGACATGAAAAATGTTACAAAAGCCTATGAGTGGGTAGAAGATAGTGTTGTCTCGGTTCCAGAACGTTTAAACACTTGGCAAAATTCTACCTTGCATGCTTTGTTGGAATCGGGAGTTCGTCCAGCAAATGGGTTCACCGTTGACCACCTTCGAGGAACCAAAATTACTGGTTCGACATTTGATGGGTCTGGGACGCGACATGGTGCCGTAGAGCTTCTCAACAAAGCGAACCCTAAGAATTTAAAGGTGGTCGTTAAGGCGACCGTTGACCGGGTTATCTTCACACGTTCTAAATTGTCAGGTGACTATGTTCTTCACTTCTAGTTCCCATTTGAACTTAGATTTAAATTCTTGGTTGTTTAAAGGACTATATGTCATGTCTATTAATTATAGTTGTGTTTTCGTTGCTGAATTTTTGCAAACTCGGTTGGTTTCAAAATGCATATTGATATTACATATTGGAATAACTAAATTATATGTTAAATGAAATTATAACTTTGAGGTTGCTATCAACAAGTAACTCATAGATAATTATAAAAACACCAATTTGTCATATGGGTTTTGAAACCAACCTACTTAAAAAAAAAACTAATAATAATAAATTTTGATGCTAGGAAAAAAGGGAAATTATTTAAATAGCCGAGTTGACCAAAAAAAAGATAAGAAAATAGATTTTAAATTTATCGCTTTGTAAATAGGCAATCAAAAAAGAATCAATCAGAGGTAAACAAGTAACTGTCTACCGCAAAGGTGGCGACTTAAAGCCAACATTTCTTTTTTTTTTTAAAGACCAACAACAATTTTATTTCATACCATCTGGTCAACCAACTCTTAGCCAGATGAATCATCAAAATCATACACCAGTTTTAAACAATCATACACCAAAGCTATTTAAGTCAAAGTTACACCAGTTGACCCATGTAATGCTAGAATTTCTTAACTCGACTTTGGAGAAGCCGAAATAAAGCCAAAATTAAACCTGAAAAAGGTATATGGGCCAACACACACCAACTTAATAACTACACAGCTTTATTTTAGCTTATGGTTTAAAGGGGCCGACCCTATTTTAGCTAGCACTAAATAAAGAGGGGCTAAATCTTAGCCGGTTAGCTAAAAACGGTGGCCTTATCTTAGTCGACAAAGGAAAAGAAGGATTCTTTAGCCACCGACTAAGACAACTCCCGCTAACAAAGATTTAGCCCCCTATTATTCTATGCCGGCTAAAATAGATACGACACATTACACATGTAACTATTAAGATTTGTTGTTTTATAGATCCATTGCACTTTTTATTGTTTTTAATGACGACTAAAATTAAGACTCCTTAACTGAATTTGCGTACTTGTCTTTCTTTTATTGTTTTTCTTGGATTGCCTATTTTGCAAACCGACAAATTCAACGCCTATTTTCCTAATTTGTTTGGTTAACTTTCCTGTTATCATGATTTTCCATTAAAAACGATTGTAGACAAATGATTGAGCATTTTAACGATTTCCAGGTGTATCCGCGGTTGGGGTTGTTTACCATGATTTGAATGGAAGGCGTCATGAAGTACATATAAGAAAAAATGGTGAAGTGATATTGAGTGCTGGTGCAATTGGAAGCCCACAACTTTTGCTATTAAGTGGAGTAGGGCCAAGGTCAGATTTATTATCACAGAACATTACTCTGGTTCATGATCAATCTTATGTAGGGCAGTTCATGGCTGATAAACCACGTACAGGAATTTCTCTACTAGTCCCATTCCCATTGGCAGATGTCGGAAGCCGAGTGGTTGGCATCACAGATGCTGGTTCGTATGTCGAGTCCCTCTCGGGTGTGACCCCATTTGATTCTCCAGCAAATCCAATAATTTTCCCCTATCCGTACCCTCCACTGAACTTAAGTGTTATATCGTTTGCTGTGGAGGTCAGTAGACCTCTATCATTTGGGTCACTTAGTTTGAAATCTACTAATGATGTTACAGTTAACCCGAAAGTCCGGTTTAACTACTATTCGAAGCCAGAAGATCTTGTTCAGTGTGCTGATGCTGTGCATGCAACTGACAAAATGTTGAGGACACAAGCAATGGAGCTATACAAGTTTACTAACCGAGATGGTTCAAAGTATTTCCAGTTTATTGGTGTCCCTTTACCCGGAAATCTATCGAATGAGGATTCAGTGAATACATTTTGTCGTCAAACGTTGAGAACATTTTGGCATTTCACTGGTGGATGCTTGGTGAACAAGGTTGTTGATAGTGATTTAAAAGTCACTGGAATTAATGCCTTGAGAATCATTGATAGTTCAGTATTTTCCGATTCACCAGGAACCAATCCTCAGGCAACTGTCATGATGCTAGGCCGGTATATGGGTGTAAAAATACGCAGCGCAAGAGCATAAGATGACCAACACAAATATCATGTAGATTATATGTGGTGCAAAGATATAGTTATGTTGAATAATGAATACAAAATAAAATAAAATATTTTTGTATTAGACACTAGGTTATTCCCTGTGAACTTCAAGGGGTTGGATCATTTAAATTATATATACAAAAAATGTAAAATGAAAAAGATTATCTGAACTTCCCGAGCAGCAAAACTCAATTTATATTAATCTAATTATGTTCTTAAATAAAATAAAAATAAATGTTTTCAAACGTTATATTGTTTTATAATTGTTTTGAATTAACAATTTTAGTTCAGATAAATTTTAACTTAATTGACAAAATTTGTAAAAAAACATGTATTAAACAATGTTTATTGACATAGTAAATGACTCTATATAAATACAATTTGTGTTATAAAAAAATATAAATAGTTGTGTTCTCCTCAATCAATATGTAAAAAAAATGTTTTGAAGTTTATTATATATTAAGTAAGACATTTTTAATAAATAAATTAATTAGTTTTATTATATTAGGTATAATTTAATAAAGAAATATATATATATATATATATATATATATATATATATATATATATATTTCAAAAATGAAATCTTAATTAAATTTGAAAATCATTGGTAAATAAGTAATATTTTTGAAGTTGTAATTTTAGTAAGAAGTAATTTTTGTTTATTTTGGAAATCCATTATTGTTTAACCGATTATTTGTGCCTTATTTTGAGAAAAGTAGGTTATATCCATTTACTATAAACACGGCAGATTATAAATGTTATATGTGGTGCAAAAATATAGTTATGTTGAATAATAAATACAAAATAAATTAAAACATTTTTATATTAGACATGTTCGATAAACACTCACTTAAACAAAACTCAAATGAAACAGATTATCGTGTATCATTTGTTATCTGAGCTTTTTTGTTGATTTTAGCATGTGGAACTAAATTACTATTTTTGTTATTTTCACCGAAACACTATAACTTAATAAATACACAATTCCGAATTAATAATCATTGTTATTTAAATTTAATTTTTACTTTGCCCTGTTTTCTTACTCGTTTCCTACTTTCTCAATATTGCTCGTACTAGTCAATCAATTAGACTCTTTTCACCATATTAACCTTTTGAACCGATTGGCTCTTGCCATTTCTATTTCCATACTTTGGCATCCTGTTGAAACTCTTTGCTCATGTTGGGTTTATAGAATTCGTTGGAATTGAATGAAGACAGGTAAAAATTACATTATAAAAATGTGTCTGGTTGGTGAATGAAAGAATTAGAATTGGATGTTTTGTCTCCGATCAATGAAATTCAGACCACACCCCATCAAGTTGTAAACAAGGGAATGTGACGAGCGTATATCATAACACATTAATACAACATAAACACTAAAAATGTGTTTATTCAGATTGTGTCGGGACATACGTTCTATATGTAAACAAATAGACACATAAGTCTCAATGCAAATCTCTAAACATGTCCAAGTCTATTGCTAACTTACTTGTAATCACATGAAAAACCATGCTAAAACGTCAATTATAAATTAGTGAACAACTTTATTATTTACTCAACTACCTTGCACATCTTCCTATATAATAAAGCAAAAGTTAAGTAGGTCACGTGTCATCACCTCAAACCTCCCCCCTTTCTTCTTCCCACGTGTCATGTTCTCCTGATTTTTTTTTCACAACTCCTTCAGTATTCCAAGAATTCAAAATTCAAAAGCCAACACACTTTCTCTCTCTTAATGCCGGTGCCGCTCTTTCATTTGTAAACCCTAATTTTGGGGCAGCAAATCGGGTGTAGCAACATCAGTCTTCAGTCCCCTTTGTCTCTCTCACCTTCTCTCTCTCGGGCGACTCAAGAACATCATCCCCCTTTGTCTCTCACATCTAACACTTGATTCCAAATGTTGAGCAAGTAAAGGGTGTAGCAACATCAGTCCCCATCAATACCATCTACCGTCGGATTTCATATAGATTTGTAGGCGGATATGTTCAACAGTGATGATTTGGGTTCTGATTTGTGACTGCAAGGTTTGATAAGTGGAGATTCCGGTGGTGGAAGCTTTAAAGATCGACATTGACAAAGGCGGTTAGGGTTCCGGCCACGAAACCGGCTTTCTGGGGTTTAATCGTTGATGTTCATCATTCAGTAACAACATTGGTTCATGCATATTTTATAAAATTCCATTAAACTTGCAAACCCTAATTTTGTTCTATTTTACTCTGCGTCTCTGCCCAGATTTTCTCTTTGCTTTGGAGATACTGTTCAACAGATCGTAAGTCTTCAATTTCATAGTCCTTTTTGTGATTTATTTCATTTAGTTTTTTTTAGATCCTGAACACTCAGATCTTGAACAAAACCACAGATAGAAACCCACCACACCATCTTTTAGTTTTTTCGTGGGGTGAAGAACAAAAAAAAAAAAACTGGATTTTCTTTCGTCTGTTTTCTTGATATTTATGCCATTGTTGTTAATTTAATTAGGGCTTAAAAAGAGTTTTAAGTTTGATTAATCCTCCCTTTCCTTTTATACATTGAGTTTATACATATTGACTACCCGATGTATCTACATGTTTATGTTTGCAAGTTTTTTTTATTTCCCCTGTTTTATTCATCACATACATAACATTTAATCAAATCATTTCCTAAAATTTAACTAAAACTATTATATGGTTTGTGTATATGTTTCGGCTAATCATGTGTTTTTTTAATTTAAATTTAAGTATAAGTTATTCAACTTTGTTCAACTTAATTATGTTAAGTGGAACACATTTGCTAATTTGTTTTTAACTTGATTTCAGATTCACTATAGAAGCATGTCCGGATCTGATAGGTTTATTTACAAGCCCATTCAAGAATTTTACAAGCCAATTTCTGATAGGTTTATTTACAATGCTATTTGACACTTCGCTTTTACCTTTATTTGAGTTTTTCGGATTTGATTGTTCGGTGTGCAGATGGCAATTTCATCAATGTGCGAGCGAAGGAGATGCTTCAACTTTGTTTCATAAAGATAGAGAGCTCGGCGATCAGAGATAATGTTATGATGGGAACATCATCTGAGGTATAGTTATAAAATATACACATGAACTGAAAGGGGGTGTCTGGATTTGTGTTATGGAAGTGATTATATATATTTCAGCAAGCATATTCTGACAATTAGATATAAGCATATGGGTTGTGGATAGTGTACATAATTAGTAAATAGTAATTTATGATAAAACTTAACAGTGAGCCATTTTGAACCGTTATCGTTTCTCCCGATTTGCTGCCCGAAACACAGAATTATCTGTCTAAAAAGGCTAGCGAGTCAACCCGGTTAAATTATCTGTCTAAACGGGTAGCTTTCGATTTGAGAAGTTTGGAAATAGGTGGCTTCGTGGCTGCAGATGCCACTTCCTTCTGGTCTGATTTCAGTTTCAGGGTTGCTAAGGTTTGTTGCCAGGGGTGTGAATTTCTAACACGACACGAAAACCCGACACGAACCGAACATGAAATTTCTACCTGTCGGGTTTGCGGGTTGACCCGTTTAGTTTTATCATATAAAATTTAGGGTATATTCTGCCCATATATATAGTTAAGGTTTATATTTAAAATTAAGATTTAATGTAAATCTCATATATTCATATATAGATTGGCCAAGTTACATCAATATCGCAGGTAAGCGAGCAACAAGCTGCGCCGCTGCCCCTTTCTGAATAACAAACCCTAGCCTATTAAAGACAAACCACTGCCCCCTGTTGATGAGCAACTGCTGTAAATGTGGACAACAAATTGTATTGGACGGACTTTGAAATTAATTAAGTCATTTTGCAGATTTCTATAATTCGACGTTTGGGTTTCCATCTATTTTCTCTTCACCGCCAGCGTTTTCCACTATAAATGCTACCATTCAGCAACTCTTCACTCTGCAATCTTCCTTCTTCTTTACATAAACAGTTAGTTTAAACTTCAGTTTCGTATTTATATAGAGTTTTTTTGTTCCCTTTGCTTGAATCTTGTTGTTATTGTTTATATTTAAGTTATTTACATGATTCTCATTTTTGATTTATCCTCTTGCATTTCGATTTTGGCTTTAGATCCATGGTCCTACTTGTCATTGTTTGTGTTCATGATATATACATTGTTGTCATGTTCTTCATGTATATATATTTAATTAAAAAGGTAATTTTCTTGGCAAACGTGTTTGTAAAGAGATTTTTTTATAGTTATTGGCATTAAAGTTTAGCATTTTAGAGTATTGATTAATTGTCTGTCCTATAAGAGTTTAGACTTGGATATGATATTATCTTGAATAAAGTCCTTTTTTTTAAACTAATGTTTTTTTGTGTTGTTTGTATATTTTCTTAAACAACAATTAATGTGATATTTTAGCAATAATGTAATATGTGATTCTTTGCAGATTTTGGAATGGAGAATCCTACCAATGGACCATTGATTGTTGATGATACCGTGACATCATCTGTAGCTGCAAGGAGGAGAAATTTGAGTTATGTTTGGAGTCATTTCGAAATGTTATAAGCAAAATCAGGAGAAAAGTTGAGTTGTAAATGCAAAAAATGTGAAATGAAATTAAAAGTTTCAAGCAAAATTGGCATCAGCAGTCAAAAAAGACACTTACAAAAGTGTTAAAATAATAACTAAAGAAGCTCGGATGTGAAGAAATGTGAAAACAAAAGATGTCGTTATGACACTTGCTATGTATTTATTTTGTGGGTTTTTTGACATTTCTTTTTAGAAATTTTGCTTTAGACTTTTTTGTATCACTTGATAATACATTGTATGAGGATGTGCTTTGAAACAATACTAAATACTTACTGTTACATCTCTTGTTTTTGCTGTTACTTTTTAATTTTAAAAATAATATAAGAAAATTAACAAAAAAACTTAGGATAAACGGGTCGTGTTCGGGTCAACCCGTGAATATTCGTGTCGTATTCGGGTTCATGTGTCTGACATGATTTTCGGGTTCAGGTTCGTGTAAAAATTTTGGGTTCAGGTCGGGTTGGACCTATCAACCCGCGAACCCGACCCGACTAGCACACCTATTTGTTGCTGAGATTAAGGCCTGCAAAATGAAGGAAAAAGCTTGGGAATAAGTGTCTTTATTAACGTTTTGGAGGCTATGGCTCAATCGAAATGACAAGGTATATAGAGGGGTTATGCCTCCCCTCAAAAGATGATAGGTGAGATTAAGGAAACTTCGTACTCATGGATTCAAAATAGAACCAAATGGAGGCACATGGAATGGAACGCATGCAACACAAATTTTGGTAATCACCTTTTTGTGTAATGCTTTAGATCTATTTTTTTGTTTTTTTTTTTTTTTTTTGTTTTTGGTGTATTCTTTGTATGTTGCTACCCTTAGCTTCTTGCTATGGGTCAGTTCGTTGTGTTAATAAAAGCCCAGTTATGTCAGTAAAAGAAAAGCAAATAGTCCCTATAGCGGGTTACGGCGAATATGGTTGTAAAGTAGAAGTGCTTCTTTGGGTGTGCCATCAGAGATGTGATATTGAATAACAGTAGGGATGAGCATGGTACTGGTACCGTATTGAACCGGTACCGGTACCGGAAAACACCCGTAGCAAAATTCCTCAAACTGGGTACCGGTACCAAAATATTCGGTACGGTACCGGTATGGTACCAGTATTTGAAGGTAAAATTCGATATTTTACCGGTACCGTACCGGACCTAGCTCATGTTACTTTCCGTAAATAAGATTGTAAATGTAACATTATTTGTTTTATTTCTTGATTTTTTTATACACAACTTATAAAGAAAACTTTAGACCTAATGATACAATCCAGTTTGTTAGTAATGTATGTAACATACCACTTTATTTGTATTAATTTGATATATAGACTTATGATTAATGTAATTTAAATTTTCCTACCCGGGAAGTTCTCGGGTGATAAATATATTATTTTCCCACACATCGTACATGATAAAAAATTTCTACATTAGTTGTTTACGTCATTTAAATAGTACAACCCGGGAAGCTCCCGGGTGATAACCTAGTAAATATTAAAGGGAGAAAAATTCTCGACTTAGGGTATGTTTGGCAAAAGTAGCTGGTGACTGATAGTTGGAAGATGATAGCTGGTGGTTGGAAGCTGGAAACTTGTAGCTGGTAGCTAGTAGCTGCAGGTTTTTAGATATATATTGTGTTTGGCAGAGTAGCTCAAGCTTTTAAAAAAAATGGCCATAACTAAAAATGTAAAAAGTTTGTGCATTAAAAGGTTCATTATCTTTAGATGTTAAAATAGTCATGTTTTCCCTAAAAGCTTATGGCTCCTTCTAAACGCTACTAGTAGGAGCGTTCAACCAAAAGTTTCAAGCTCTTAACCAAAAAGCTTCAAGTTCCTTCAACCAAACAAGACTTTTTATTGAGTATAAGTTTTTTCTTATAAGCTTAAAGTTAAAAGCTCCTAAAAGCCCCATGCTAAACATACCCTTAATAGTATAATTTTTTTTTTCAAAATAATATCGTATAAAATGTTTTGGACGTTGAAATTTAACGGGGGAACTTAATTTAATGAGGGGCAATAGTTTACTCAACTACCTTGCGTATAAATATTTAATGCGTCATGTGTCTTCTTCTCATTACTTCTTACGATTACGATTTTTAGGTTAAGACTATTATATATTGAAAACAACCCTTACAGGATATATATTTGTTTAATTTAGAACATGTTTTTTTGTTATCCGTTGTGTACCATTCACTAATTTATAATTAATGGGTTTCAATTAATTTTGAGGCGACAATTTTTTTAACACAAAATATTCCTTATAATAAGCACTAGTAATATTACCCGCAGACGATGCGCAGCGGTTCGTTCCACATGTGCATCGATTATCGTGAGTTTAACAAACTCATAGTCAAAAACCATTATCATCTCCCTCGAATCGATGATCTCTTTGATCAACTCCAAGGCGCAACATGATTTTCTAAGATTGATCTTCGATTTGGCTATCACCAACTTCGTGTTCTCGAAGAGGACATCCCCAAAACCGCATTTCGCACTCGCTATGGTCACTACGAGTTTGTGGTCATGCCCTTTTGTAACAACCCGCACTTTTGTGCGTTGTTACTACTCGATATACTCGTTGCGCCTAGCACCAGAGATTCGGATCATAATGTAACTATATCGCATACATCGCTATTCGAATGATAACCGCATATTTTCGCAATACATTATCACTACAACACATCACAAACACTAACACTCACGATGACATTGAGTGAGGACCTATTCTACTCTCCTCGGTAGTCGTGATGTGTCGAAACGCAGACAATTAACGCTAACAAAGACTCTCGGGTGAGTGCTACAGCACCAATCGTCGTGACGATGATGACGATACGAGTGAATGGTACCCCGTCAGCCATTGTGGCACAACAGACAATAACGTTCAAGGTGACATCGAGAAAGGACCTATACTACCCTCCTTGATGGCCGAGAAACGTCGCTAATAATCGCACACTCGAAACGAAAACCGATTGTTATATCGAAACTTTGGAATATGGATACGTAAATACGACCCCTAGTGATATATACACATATATAATAATAATATAAATTAACTATAGAAAGCGCGTACTCCAAAAACTATCGCAACGCTCGAAAACGGAAGAAATCCCCCGCGCCGGAGTGGCCTTCCGAATGGACAGCCTCATCCGAACGGATGGGCCATCCGAACGGGTAGCCATCCGAACGGATAGGCCATCCGACCCAGTAACCCCAACTTCCACTTTTGCCTATAAATAGCATGTCACATCACTGTTCAAGTGATGTGACAGCTCCCACTCGACCAAGCACGCTCTAGGACCCTTTTCTCTCGATTCCTCGCGATTCCGGTAAGATTTCAACCTAGAACTTGTACTTCTATGATCTATATTCAATTCTACTTCATTTTGTCTTTCAAAACTCAATTTCTAACCGTGAAATCTACTAATTTGAGGTGTTTTAAGGTGATGTCACCAAGAGTTCATATGAACTTCAAGTTGTGACCTCATCCCACCATAAACGCCTCAGATCTGGGTGATTTCCACATGTTTTGCTAACAAATCTCACCTAAATCTATGTATTTAACCAAGGAACTGTGCGATTTCGAGTTAACCATGAGAAACCGTCAAGAATGGCCAAATCTGATGGAACGGGGTGATTCCGGGCAGTTAGAATGGGTCGGAACTGATGGAATTTCATTTGTTAACACGAAATCACACCGTCCCAGTAAAACCGCACGTATTCCTACCAAAAACACTCAAAAACGACTGATCGGAACGATAAAACAGACGCGTCATCCGACTGGATAACATGTCATACGAACGGACCACATGTCATCCGACCGGATCACATGTCATCCGATCGGATAGCATGTCATCCGATCGGATAGCATGTCACCCGATCGGATAGCATGTCATCCGACCAGATGACTATCATCTGACCCAATCAACCGCCATCCGATCGGACAGCATATCATCCGATCGGATAATAGGCCACCCGACCGGACCAAGTGTCATCCGATCCAACTCCAGTCATCCGATCGAATGTCAAAATGAACGAACCAATAGTCATCCGACCGGATGGGGTCATCCGACCGGATGGGGTCATCCGACCGGATGAGCACCATCCGACTGGATAACTGTCATTTTGATACTATTCCCGGTTAACCGTGCATCGTTTACTATATCATTCGATGATTAACGCAGACGTACTCGCAACCGATCCAATCAAGTTGTATTCTCGCTAAATACGCACTGTGAGTATACTTGAACCCTTTTTAATCGCATTTTGGGTGTAACTTACGTTTCTAGCAAATCGAACTTATCAAACGAATTATTCAATCAATCGAATTATCACTTGCGAATAACTGTTATGCATAGATATACATGATGCTAGTTGCACATGTGCTAGGGCTTATACTTGCGACGTCCCACCACGACTAGTATAGTACTATTACGCCCGACGGGGTCTAGTTTTCCATCGCATATTCGAGCATCGAGGACTTAGTTGGTAGTATCAGTCTTGGGAGTATATATGTCGTGTGTTACGTTTATGCATGTGGAAATTCGCAAAACTTTTTATCTATTACGCTATACGTATCAAACCTGTATACTCGCCAATACTTTTGTATTGACAAATATTTTAACGTATGTTGCAGGTTAAATCGCAGGCTATATCAAATCAAGTTAGGAAGTCTAGAAACTCAACTAAAATCTAGGTTGTCGGATTTGTATTGTTCAAGAGGACAAGAAATCTGTGATAACTTATGTGATTGTATTGTTTGTTAGTATGGGATAACGAATGTATTAAATATTATCGCAATATAGTTGTTATGGATTCTCTTGAGCAATCTGATTCGCCTAGTGCCGCGCCCCAATGATTCCGCCATCGGTTGGGGTGTGACAGATTGGTATCAGAGCCATAACTATAGGGAATTAGGCCAGACTCGACCTAGTCCGGGTCGATGTCTTAGAAATTGACCTAGTCTATAGTCTAAGTACCAACAGGCCGACTCATACGAACCAGTAAGGTTTGTATTGGGCCTACTTTATACTCTCGATCGAAATTGCTAAAAGCTACCACTTGTGTGAACACCGCGTACTACAACTTCACACGAAGAAGCCTTTCCTAAGGCTGGAATACTACTTAGCCTTTCCTAAGGTTGACACAATACACATGTTTCGAAAATACTCGCATAACAAAACCGAGTGATCCAGTCGAGATCAGGTGTGGAAACCAAGAACTCTCGACGAGGTCGCTCACTCAGCGCATTTATCTAGCACGAGAACCTTTCATCGAGTTAGGATTGACATCCACATCTTGACGAAAGTCTCCATTTTGAAATCTAGTGGAACTCACGAATTTATTCGAAGAGCATAACCACAATTAGGAACAAAGTTGTTAAGCCTGGGGTGAAACCCGTACCTTAACAAGCCGTTCCACTCTCTATAAACTGGTTTTCAAAAAGCTCTCACCAAGGACTCGACTATCACGATAACTCGAGCCATGCGATGACTAGGAAGAGGAATGCCATGAGCTGCATCCCAGTGGAAGCATGAAGTCTTCTAGGTCAACGCGCGTGCACGAACTTGTTGAATATAGTTGGGTTACCTTGGGTAGTCGACGCCTAAACACCCAAGGCATTCTATCATACGACCCACCGATCTTACAAATGGTTGGAACTTAATTACGTTTTGAAACTTTACGCTTTATCGATTTCTCGATTTAACGATTTTCCACTCCCTGCTTTATAAACGCACAATTCGCACAGCCATCGCAATCTAAAACGAAACCCGAATGTTCGCAACAAAACTAGTGCATAATCTATCGCCTTCGCTCTCGCTTTCTCACCTCGACGCATCCTCGCATATTCTAAATCAACCTGTATGTGTATGATTACAAATTACAATTATATAAATACATATAAATACGTATAAACAAACAAGTCATTGTGTGAGAACTTAGGAATTTCATGTCTCCTATGTGGCTCCTATGTGATTCGCATTACTATTATACTATCGCATCAAGTTTTGAACGCGCTCAATCGCATCGCAAAACTCAAAAATCATTATGATCGAATCTCATTCCAAGTCTCTTCCTGTCTAGATGCCTTCCAACGACTCTACCTCGAGACGAACAGCTAGGAGAAGAGCCAAACGAAGCGCCGATAAGAGGATTGCATCACTTGTGACCAAGGAAGTGGTCAAGCTCATTCCTCAAATTGCCGCTCTAGTGCACTCTCTCAGCAACTCTCGAGCCTCGGAAGACTCCAAGACGGAAGTGCCGCAATCTGCTTTTCTTTACAAACACTTCAAAGCCTGTGACCCGATGGAATTCACGGGTGAAGGAGGTGTGACTCAACTACTCCAGTGGTTCGATTCTATCGAAGTTACCCTTCGTCAAAGTGGGTGTCCCGATAGTTTCCGTACTACTTGCGCTACTGGAGTATTTCAATCACGAGCACTCGACTGGTGGACCGCCGAACGTAACAAACGTGGGATCTCCGCAGCTTACGCTCTCTCTTGGAATGAGCTGAAAGAGCTCATGAAGAAAGAATAATGTCATCCTCACGAAATTCAGAAGCTGGAAGACGAATTCTGGAAAATCAAGCAAGTCGAAAGTGACAACGCTGGCTACACCGCAAGGTTCAAACAGCTTAGCATAATCTGCCCAAGTCAAGTCAACACTTCAGAAAAAGCCATTTCGAAGTACATTCGCGGCTTGCCTGAGTGTGTGAGTGATTTTGTCGAAGCTGCAAGACCTGCTACCATCGAAGAAACCTACCGCTTAGCCGCAGAAATCAACAACAAACGACTCATGGAAGGGTTCTTCTCAAAGAATCCTGTCAAGCAAGCTTATCAAGCAATCGCCATTAATTCTTCAGGCGATCCTGTTGACGATTCTCCTGACGAATCTGTTGACGATTCTCATGATGAATCTGCTGACGATTCTTCTGACGAATCTGTTGGCGATTCTTCTGACGAATCTGCTAACGATTCTTCTGACGAATCTGCTGCCGATTCATCTGACAAATCTGCCGACGGATCTTCCGACAAATCGGCCAAAGATTCTGCAAGTGAGTTCTCAGACGAATCCTCCAACGACGACACCTCTTCGCAAAACACCGACAAACCCAGCCGCAAACGAAAGACTTCAAGCCCGAACTCATCAACCACCGAACTGCCGCAGCCGAAGCCTCTTCAAGCAGCCCCGGTATTTCCGAAACGAGTGTACACTGGAGCTCATCCTCAGTGCTACTCATGCACCTATCATCATCCAGTTGAGGCTGACTGTCGCTATTGCAGTAACTGCAACCATTACGGTCACTTCACTCGCAACTGCCGCATCAAACCGCGAACTTGAGTACAACAACAACAGCTCCAGCAAAAGTCTTCAGCATCAAACATCTAGCAAGCGTAGGATAAAGTTGTAATGATACGATTTTCGACGTTAATTTCTAAGTTTTGAACCTACTCTATTACTTGATGTTGCCGCTATGCGTAACATTAACTCTCATTTTCGTTTTTCTCTCTCACACTCTAGTCATCACACTTAGACTAGATTCACACACATACTATCTACTATATCACAAAATAATGTGTTTTACCTCACTACACTCTTAGAACGAGGTACGATAAACGTGCAAGGAACGATTAATCACGGGTGCACATGGGATTATTTGGGTCAGTGCACGGAGATCGTAGTAAATTCTAAGGTGCCATAAGCGTTACGACGAAGTATGACACCAAACCACGGGATCTAAGTAGTAGGGGTCAAGCAAGGTGTGCTTTATCATACTACCGTAGTTCCGTGAAGAAAGTGCCACGTGGAGTTGAACGTTATTAGACCTATTATACTATTGTGATTATTTTCAACACACTACACTCAATCGCAAGGCGTAACAAACCGTATCATCGCGAGACTTGTCGTAAGTCTGTAAACGCAGTGCAATCGCCTCATCGATGACTCGGGAGAGTCTACCCCCGCAGGGCAATTGCATCGACACAAGTCTGGTCGTAAATCTGTCGCAACAAATCTCGTCAAGTACATAAACGCTCACGATATTGTTGAGTGAGGACCTATTCTACCCTCCTCGATAACCGTGATGCGTCGCTACGTAACGTTAATCTTATTCGAAACAAAACTCGGCTAATCGCAATCGCTTATCATGTGTATCTCGCAATCTCTATCACTCATTAGGTGAATTATCGTTTGCTGTGTATCAATCTATCGCTATACCGTTATCTGCGATATTTGTGTTCGGTTAGCACGCATGACCTCGCTTCACGAGATGAAGCTCATATGGTTAAAGCAAGGTGTTTTAGTCATATCAGCGGGCTTTCGTGGAAAAAGGCCATGCGGGGCCCGATGTTAGTAAACTCTGTGGTGTTAATCAATCAAATCGAACTGCATAAATCGCGCATACTTCCATCGCTTGCAACGCAACAACTGCCGCTTATTGTGATTCGATTATCGTCGCCGTCGTTACTAGCGTTGCGTTTATCTTACTCGCTAAGTCACCTAATCGCTTATCGTGTATAGTCTACCGCTTATTCGCGTATCGCGTACCGCTTATCGCTCGCTTGGTGTTCATTGCAGTCTGTGTGGTATTAGTACACATGGCATCGCTTCACGAGGCGAAACTAACCTGGTTAAACGTGGTGTTTCACCATGTTAGCAAACTCTCATGGAAACGTGCCATATGGGTTCAAAGTGGAATCTAATCGAAAACGCGCTGTTCGCTTATCGCTCGACGCCTACCTAGACACGACACATAAATGTTTTGTGTCATCAGGCTACTCGCGCACGCTGTTGTAGCTACGTTCACAATTCAACTCGCCGGATTAACCTACTCGATCCTATCTTATACTCGGTCCGACTTCCTATCGAATGGACCGAGTAAGCGCAAATTCTATCCATGTCATATCGGCACACCTGACACCGCCTCACGAAATAGAAGTAATATGGGGAAAGCATGGTGGATACGCCGCTGGTACTTCCTATATATAAGTGTTTTAAAGGTATTAACAAACTTTCGTGGGAAAGTGCCAAGTGGGGCTCGATGATTAACTACCTTTTGTACTATTAAAACTTATTTTTATAAAATTTTGATTTAAAACTGGTGGACAAGTGAAATTTTCTCACGACGTGGAGATAACATCGAATCAGCTTAACTCCATGTCCAAGAAAAGTTTCATAAGTCCAAGTTTTTCCTTAAAGCTTTTACAACATCAAAACGAAATCCTTCTTAAGACATTGGTTCGACATCGAGTTCAGCTTGAACCCATGCCATAGGAGAATTTTCATAACCTCAGTTTCCATCTCCGAATTCCTCAGAATGTTTAAAACACAAACTTCCTGGCAACGTTGGTTAACATCGACTCAGTTGACCTCACGTTAAGAGGGAATTTTTCAAGATTTCCATCCAAAATTCCTTTTGAACGTCTAAAAACGAACGTTTCCTGTAACGATTAGTTAACGATCGACTCAGTTAACCCTACGTCATGAGAAACCCTTTGAAGAAACACTAGATAATCGATCGGAATCGAATTATCTAGGGGGTTTGGATCTGCATAAAAGGGGGTTGTTCTTTCTCGTTTGATTCGATGCAACTGACCTTCTTCTCCGGTAAACTCTGCAAAACAAAGCACCGTTAGCCTCGTCAAGGGGAGAAGTGGGGTTCTCTCCTTGACCCGACTCCGGTTTGAGAATAAGTATGTGTTTATGACGAAGAAGAGGTATTGACGAAGTGTGTGTAACTTGAATTTCATACCTGGTTTGTTCTCATATTTATAGCCGAGAGTCTTTGGGCGGGAAAACCCGTTGATGAAATGTTAACGGAAAATGCTATCCCTGTAAGCGGTTACATTTCCTTCCGTTAAGCTTCTCGATCCGACGTGAATGCACACGGATCGTGTTTTAGATCTATGGCTGGGGTTTTGCCACGTGGAAAGTGATCAAGTGGAGGTTTCTTTCCAATTACATGATATCGTCGTGATTTTAGAGATGCCTGAGGTGCTGACACGTGTCCAGACGGTTGTAACCGTTTAGTGGAGCCCGATTGGGTCTTTCTAGAAGATTACTGCTGTAATCTGGTGTGACTCCTTATCGTAAGGAGTCAGCTGAATAAATAATATCCAAGTCTGGATATTAAGTGGAAGTGTTTATTTTAGGATTTTCATCCTCTGTTTATGGAAGAAAACGCAAGGATTTATGATTTCCTTTTTGGCGCGCAAGTGTTGACTGTTGCCTGTTTCTTAAGCCTTTCTTTTGTAAGACCAGTGCGCGGCCGCGCAAGGTAAAAAGGGCTGCAAGGCGAGGTTGTGGTATGGTCTCAAGTACTTATTATGAAGTTTTTGGGACCTTACCCCTTCAAGTCCCCCAGTCTAGTGTTGCACTTATGCAAATAAGTGGAGCACTGGACTTATAAGAGAGAAATGTTTTTTGGCGCAAGTTTTTATGATTTCCTTTTGGTGCGTAAGTGTTGTCTGCTATTTGTCTCTTAAGCCTTCTTTGTAGGACCAGTGCGCGGCCGCGCAAGGTCTAAAGAAGGTTAGGAAATCGAGGTTGTGGTATGGTCCAAACGCTCGAAACGAGGTTTTTGGGACCTTACCCCTTTAAGTCCCCCTAGTCTAGTGTTGCTCTTATGAAAATAAGTGGAGCACTGGACTATGAGAGAGAAATGCTTTTTGCTGCGCGAAAGTGGAAATAAAAATTTTATGAGAAGATACACCTGTGCATTTTTTTGTTTTTCGAAAAATCTTAGAAGAAAAGTTGTGAGTTTTCTTCTTTGTTCTGACTTGCTTTGCCATGATCTGACGTTTATGACGTTATTTGAAAAATAAAACATAAATACATGTAGTACCTTTTCATCTTCTCTTTTTTTGGAATATGTGCAGACGTTGTCATAGTTCATTTAATGAGATATGACGTGTTTCTGGTAACGCCGTTTAAAGGAAGATGATCTGATAGTTAATCATTTCGGGTTCTGTTGTCCTCTCTTATCGATGCTCGATATTTCTTTTCCTTATTATATATGCATGTGGGGAGTGTGCATTTTTACAAATTTTGGCAATATGGAAACTCGCCGATCCTCTCGTTCTAGGAGGCTTTCCGAAGTTTTGAAAGTTTATGATGCGGCAGAAGGTCTGCTCTTCCTTGCTAACTTGTCGTTGAAAGAAATTGCCGGAGGCAAGGGACTTTTGGATCCAGGTCCTCCTAAACTGGTAGATACCGATGGTGACTTACCTTCTTCTAAGGGTGTTGATGATGGATGTGCCGTTGGATTGTTTGCTAATGCTTTGAAGGGGTATCTTCCGGTTAACCGGAAAGATCAGCCTTTGCTTGTGTACCGGCGGCGTCGAAACAGGTGTTATTCTGATCCTTCCTCTGGGAATGAAGGGATACCAGTTGTTGATGGGGAGATTGAGCTGGCTGTTGTTCCCCCTTGTTAGGGTGTTCGGGGAAGTACTGTATACCTCTGATGAGGCTTCAGTTATGTTTTTTGGTGTTTATTTTGTAAAGAACGTTTTGATGTTCTGCTGCTGTAAATGCTGCTAAAGGTGCCTTGCTGCACTAGTAACTTTCCCTTGTTGATGCAATGTTATGCATTCATGTTTTGTGTTTATTGATTTATGTTTGAATTACAATATGTTGCATGTGTATAATTACTTTGTTCAGGTAGAGCGAATGAAAATGGTATTGTGCTCATGTGCGAACGTAAGTCTAGACCGTGCGCGGGGCTTGCTCTTTTTTAGACTGTTCATGAGGCTTACAATGTTCACCATACTGTTTTCGCGTATACCAAAGGAATTACATGTAATTTGTAACAAACAATAACATGTAAAGATAATTTTTGCATTAATAGGGCGCGGGGCCAATTGGTTGTGCAAACCTTGGTGCTCGTTGATTGGTTGTACTAGATTGTCAGGGTTGCACGTATGTAAAGGAGAAAGTGTATGTGTGTTCGCTCGTAAGCAAAGGAGTATGCGCGTATGGAGACTTAAAGGAGTATGCGCGGATAGCGACGTACGTGTAAAGAAGCATGCGCGTATGGAGACTTACGTGCGTGTATGTAAGGGAGCAAGCGCGGATGGCTACTTACGTGCTCAAATGTAAAGAAGCATGCGCGTATGGCAACTTACGTGCTTGTATGTAAAGGAGCAAGCGCAGATTGCGACTTACGTGCTCAAATGTAAAGAAGCATGCGCGTATGGCGACTTACGTGCTCAAATGTAAAGAAGCATGCGCGTATGGCGACTTACGTGCTTGTATGTAAAGGAGCAAGCGCGGATGGCGACTTACGTGCTCAAATGTAAAGAAGCATGCGCGTATGGCGACTTACATGCTTGTATGTAAAGGAGCAAGCGCAGATGGCGACTTACGTGCTCAAATGTAAAGAAGCATGCGCGTATGGCGACTTACGTGCTTGTATGTAAAGGAGCATGCGCGTATGGCGACTTACGTGCTTGTATGTAAAGGAGCATGCGCGTATGGCGACTTACGTGCTTGTATGTAAAGGAGCAAGCGCGGATGGCGACTTACGTGCTCAAATGTAAAGAAGCATGCGCGTATGGCGACTTACATGCTTGTATGTAAAGGAGCAAGCGCATATGGAGACTTACGTGCTTGTATGTAAAGGAGCATCCGACTCGCATGGAGACTGACGTTCTCTTATCCTTAAATAAGGAGTATAAGTTTTACCCAAATTTTGATGTGATTTTTCAATCGGCGGTATTATACTGCAGCAATAGTATTTATATTGTTCCCATCATCTTGAAAAGATAACGGATTGCGTATGTCTTTTTTAATGATTTCTTTCATCCATCAAATTTTAAGTACCAGTTGTACAGATATAGACGCTCTAATTATGCTAGTCAATATAAATGCTTGTGCATATATATCCGTTATAGCGTAGATAAGTGTCAGATTGTAACACTTTCATGTTGAAAAGTCATGGCACTTGAATTAGTATAAGTGCCAGTTTAAATGTTTATAAGTGATAACACCAACTGTTTAGTGTATGCTAGAAGGTGCTCATGTTATGTAAAAGAATTCGGGATTTTTTTCTCTTTTCCTTATTTTGTTTAAGGAAAAATTGAAAAGATCTTTTAGAGGAATTTGTAGTACCTAGGTTTTGACGAAAACCGTATTACTCAAGGCTTATAGCCCCAAGAAGCAAAGCTCCGGAAGTTATGCGTTGTGCGACCTTCGATCTGCAGCTCGTTGATCCTGAACGTTTCTTTTTTGTGAACATCACTCGTGTATGGACTTGTGAGAAAAAACAGATCCAGTAGCAAGATGCGGTTTCGTTGTTGGCAAGCTATGGAGGTTTTTTTTTCTTTTTTTTGAAATCCATGCTTAAAGCTTGAGTGAGCACGTATCTAAAATTGCAGATAAGAAAACCCACATAGAACTTAAATGAAACCCCCAAATCTGGAGTGTTTGTGCAAAATTTGGTTCATGGCGATCTGGAACCTGTTGAACCAGTACTCTAGAGTTTTTCTCCATGAATAGATCTGAACAGTTATGAACTCCCGTTTGCATTAGGGAAATAATTTCTCCCGAATGACTGTTGTTGCTTTCTTTACTCCCCATGATTCTGTCGATCTGGACATCTCGGATTGCAGAACCCTTGAATTTAGATCGAGGACTTGATGGGTGAAATGATGAATTCTCTGCCATATGAAACAGAGAATGAAGAAAATATGAATCGAAACGAGAAAAAACAGATGAAACTGAGAAATCGGTGGGCGCCAATGAAGAAACACTAGATAATCGATCGGAATCGAATTATCTAGGGGGTTTGGATCTGCATAAAAGGGGGTTGTTCTTTCTCGTTTGATTCGATGCAACTGACCTTCTTCTCCGGTAAACTCTGCAAAACAAGGCACCGTTAGCCTCGTCAAGGGGAGAAGTGGGGTTCTCTCCTTGACCCGACTCCGACGTAAGAATAAGTATGTGTTTATGAAGAAGAAGAAGAGGTATTGACGAAGTCTGTGTAACTTGAATTTCATACCTGGTTTGTTCTCATATTTATAGCCGAGAGTCTTTGGGCGGGAAAACTCGTTGATGAAATGTTAACGGAAAATGCTATCCCCGTAAGCGGTTACATTTCCTTCCGTTAAGCTTCTCGATCCGATGTGAATGCACACGGATTGTGTTTTAGATCTATGGTTGGGGTTTTGGCACGTGGAAAGTGATCAAGTGGAGGTTTCTTTCCAATTACATGCTATCGTCGTGATTTTAGAGATGCCTGAGGTGCTGACACGTGTCCAGACGGTTGTAACCGTTTAGTGGAGCCCGATTGGGTCTTTCTAGAAGATTACTGCTGTAATCTGGTGTGACTCCTTATCGTATGGAGTCAGCTGAATAAATAATATCCAAGTCTGGATATTAAGCGGAAGTGTTTATTTTAGGATTTTCATCCTTTGTTTATGGAAGAAAACGCAAGGATTTATGATTTCCTTTTTGGCGCGCAAGTGTTGGCTGTTGCCTGTTTCTTAAGCCTTTCTTTTGTAAGACCAGTGCGCGGCCGCGCAAGGTAAAAAGGGCTGCAAGGCGAGGTTGTGGTATGGTCTTAAGTACTTATTATGAAGTTTTTGGGACCTTACCCCTTCACCTTTCAAGTTCTTTAAAAAAAATTGCAATCTCATCGAGCTAACGAATTCTTCGCGACACGAGGATCCGTGGAACGCCAACTCGTGGGATATTACCTTTGCCTTTTACGTCGCCTTCCCGTTATCGTAATCGATCTCTCTTATTCGAAACCCCCTCGCTTGTCAACTCTCGGTCAAATCGCTCGCTATATCGCTACTTATATAGGATCAACTCTCAAAAGTCTACCTATTGGATTAGTTTCGGGACGAAATTTCCTAAAGTAGGGGAGACTGTAACAACCCGCACTTTTGTGCGTTGTTACTACTCGATATACTCGTTGCGCCTAGCACCAGAGATTCGGATCATAATGTAACTATATCGCATACATCGCTATTCGAAGGATAATCGCATATTTTCGCAATACATTATCACTACAACACATCACAAACACTAACACTCACGATGACATTGAGTGAGGACCTATTCTACCATCCTCGGTGGCCGTGATGTGTCGAAACGCAGACAATGAACGCTAACAAAGACTCTCGGGTGAGTGCTACAGCTCCAGTCGTCGTGACGATGATGACGATACGAGTGAATGGTACCCCGTCAGTTATTGTGGCACAACACACAATAACGTTCAAGGTGACATCGAGAAAGGACCTATACTACCCTCCTTGATGGCCGAGAAACGTCGCTAATAATCGCACACTCGAAACGAAAACCGATTGTTATATTGAAACTTTGGAATATGGATACGTAAATACGACCCCTAGTGATATATATACATATATAATAATAATATAAATTAACTATAGAAAGCGCGTACTCCAAAAACTATCGCAACGCTCGAAAACGGAAGAAATCCCCCGCGCCGGAGTGGCCATCCGAATGGACAACCTCATCCGAACGGATGGGCCATCCGACCCAGTAACCCCAACTTCCACTTTTGCCTATAAATAGCATGTCACATCACTGTTCAAGTGATGTGACAGCTCCCACTCAACCAAGCACTCTCTAGGACCCTTTTCTCTCGATTCCTCGCGATTCCGGTAAGATTTCAACCTAAAACTTGTACTTCTATGATCTATACTCAATTCTACATCATTCTGTCTTTCAAAACTCAATTTCTAACCGTGAAATCTACTGATTTGAGGTGTTTTAAGGTGATGTCACCAAGAGTTCATATGAACTTCAAGTTGTGACCTCATCCCACCATAAACGACTCAGATCTGGGTGATTTCCACATGTTTTGCTAACAAATCTCACCTAAATTTATGTATTTAACCAAGGAACTGTGCGATTTCGAGTTAACCATGAGAAACCGTCAAGAACGGCCAAATCTGATGGAACGGGGTGATTCCGGGCAGTTAGAACGGGTCTGAACTGATGGAACTTCATTTGTTAACACGAAATCACACCGTCCCAGTAAAACCGCACGTATTCCTAACAAAAACACACAAAAACGACTGATCGGAACGATAAAACAGACGCGTCATCCGACTGGATAACATGTCATCCGAACGGACCACATGTCATCCGACCGGATCACATGTCATCCGATCGGATAGCATGTCATCCGATCGGATAACATGTCACCCGATCGGATAGCATGTCATCCGACCAGATGACTATCATCCGACCCAATCAACCGCCATCCGATCGGACGTCATATCATCCGATCGGATAATAGGTCACCCGACCGGACCAAGTGTCATCCGATCCAACTCCAGTCATCCAATCGAATGTCAGAATGAACGAACCAATAGTCATCCGACCGGATGGGGTCATCCGACCGGATGAGCACCATCCGACTGGATAACTGTCATTTTGATACTATTCCCGCTTAACCATGCATCGTTTACTATATCATTCGATGATTAACGCAGACGTACTCGCAACCGATCCAATCAAGTTGTATTCTCGCTAAATACGCACTGTGAGTATACTTGAACCCTTTTTAATCGCATTTTGGGTGTAACATACGTTTCTAGCAAACCGAACTTATCAAACGAATTATTCAATCAATCGAATTATCACTTGCGAATAACTGTTATGCATAGATATACGTGATGCTAGTTGCATATGTACTAGGGCTTATACTCGCGACGTCCCACCACGACTAGTATAGTACTATTGCGCCCGACGGGGTCTAGTTTGCCATCGCATATTCGAGCATCGAGGATTTAGTTGGTAGTATCAGTGTTGTGAGTATATATGTCGTGTGTTATGTTTATGCATGTGGAAATTCGCAACACTTTTTATCTATTACGCTATACGTATCAAACCTGTATACTCGCCAATACTTTTGAATTGACAAATATTTTAATGTATGTTGCAGGTTAGATCGCAGGCTATATCAAATCAAGCTAGGAAGTCTAGAAACTCAACTAAAATCTAGGTTGTCGGATTTGTATTGTTCGAGAGGACAAGAAATCTGTGATAACTTATGTGATTGTATTGTTTGTTAGTATGGGATAACGAATGTATTAAATATTATCGCAATATAGTTGTTATGGATTCTCTTGAGCAATCTGATTCGCCTAGTGTCGTGCCCCGATGATTCCACCATCGGTTGGGGTGTGACACCTTTGGCTTGACAAACGCACCTGCCGTATTCATGGACTTGATGAATCGTGTTTGTAAACCCTACTTGGATCGTTTTGTAATCATCTTCATCGACGATATCCTCATTTATTCGAAGACTCCAGTTGATTACGAACGTCATTTACGCCTCATTCTTGAACTCTTACGTGGTGAACGCCTAAACGCAAAGTTCTCTAAGTGCAAATTCTGGATCAAAGAAGTTCAATTCCTTGGACACGTCGTGAGTGAGAAAGGAATTCTTGTTGACCCTTCCAAGATCGAAGTAGTAAAGAATTGGATCGCGCCTAAATCTCAATCTGAAATTCGTTCCTTCCTAGGATTGGCGGGTTACTACCGTCGATTCATCTCAAACTTTTCAAAGATCGCTGTTCCCCTCACCATGTTGACTTAGAAAGAGAAACCTTTTGCTTTGGGTCCTGAGCAAAAGGAATCCTTTCAAAATCTTAAGGACTTGCTTTGCAATGCTCCTGTTCTTGCACTCCCTGATGGAAATGACGACTTCGTAGTATATTGCGATGCATCGAACCGAGGTCTAGGTTGTGTTCTCATGCAACGAGACAAGTTCATCGCATATGCTTCTAGGTAACTGAAAATACATGAGAAGAACTACACTACCCAAGATCTCGAGCTTCGCGCAGTTGTTTTTGCATTAAAGATTTGGCGATACTACCTTTATGGTACAAAGTGTGTGGTCTCCACCGACCATAAGAGCCTACAACATATCTTTAACCAAAAAGAGCTAAACATGCGTCAATGCCGTTGGGTGGAATTGCTTAACGACTATGACTGCGAGATTCGCTACCATCCTGGCAAAGCAAATGTCGTGGCTGACGCACTCAGTCGCAAATCTCATGTTAGTAGCATCCATTGTTCTCAAATCACTAGCGATCTTCATACTTGCATTCGTGAAGCTCAGTATTCGTCAACCAACGAGGGAAGTTTGTTCGTAGAGATACGTGGTGCTTCTGAAGACCAACTTGTTACAAAATCAGACGGACTCCAATGCTATCTTGATCGTATTTGGGTGCCAAATCGCGACAATCTTCGTGAACTCATAATGAAAGAGGCACACAAGTCCTGATACTCTATTCATCCTGGTGCTGATAAGATGTACCATGAACTTCGTACGTCTTATTGGTGGCCTGGTATGAATAACGACTTTGCCACCTATGTTTTGAGATATCTCACTTGCTCGAAATTCAAAACTGAGCATCAGCATCCTTTTGGTTTACTCGAACAGCCAGAAATTCCAGTTTGGAAATGGGATAGCATTGCCATGGAATTCATAACCAAACTTCCTCACACACCTTCTGGTCATGATAGCATTTGGGTGATCATCGACCTTTTGACCAAATCCGCTCACTTCCTTCCCATTCGTGAGGATTTTAAAGTTGAGAAACTAGCTCGAGTCTACACAGATGAAATCATATGTCGTTATGGTATCCCCATTGATATCATATTTGACCGCGATGGCAGTTTCACTTCACGTCTTTGGCAAACATTCCAAACCGCTATGGGTTCTCACTTGAATCTCAGTATAGCTTTTCATCCTCAAACAGATTGACAGACTGAACGTACTATCCAAACCCTAGAGGACATGCTTCGCTCTTATGTTATCGACTTTAGTGGTAATTGGGATGTACATTTACCTTTGATTGAGTTCTCGTACAACAACAGCTACCACTCCAGTATTCCGATGGCTCCTTTTGAGGCATTGTATGGTCGTAAGTGCCGATCTCCTATTTGTTGGCATGAGATTGGTGACACTCAACTCACTGGCCCTGAGCTCATACAAGAAACGACGGATAAGATTCTTCAAATCCGCTATAATCTCCTCAAGGCTAGAAGCAGCAAAAGAGCTATGCCGATAAGAGACGCAAACCATTAGAATTTAATGTTGGTGATCACGTGTTACTCAAGGTATCTCCTTAGAAAGGAGTAACCCGTTTTGGTAAAAAGGGAAAACTTGCCACACGCTTTGTTGGTCCTTTCAAGATACTCGAGAGGTTTGGTAAAGTGGCTTATCGACTCGATTTACCTCAAGAACTCAGCAACGTTCATCCAATGTTTCATTTCTCGAACCTTAAGAAGTGCTTAGCTGAAGAAGGACTTCAAGTTCCTATCGACGACTTGCAAATAAATGAGACTCTTCATTTTATGGAAGAATCGGTCGAAATCATGGATAGAGGAACCAAACAACTGAGGCGCAGCCGAATTCCCATAGTCAAGGTTCGTTGGGAAGGAAAGCATGGTGCTGAATTCACTTGGGAGCTCGAGAGGGAGATGAAGACCAAGTATCCACAACTCTTCATTCAGCCTTCCTCTTAGATTTCAAAGACGAAATCTCCTAAAGTAGGGGAGACTGTAACGCTTTGCGTATTTGTACTTTCCCGATTTAGCAAGTCTTGTTATACTTTCTATTTTTAGACAATTGTACTCTTGTTAGATTCTATTTTACTTCAATTTGTAATCCGAGACAATTGATCATAATGAAAACGCTATTATATTAATCATATTCATGTTATTTATGTTAAACTTATGTGTAAACTTTTACTAAAAAATTCACGTTTTGAACGCTATATTATGCTTGATTCTTGACTCTTCATCACACATTGATGCTTGATACTCGAAAAATCGATTAAAAGACGTAAAATAATCAAAATTGGAAAATAAAATATTGAAAACAAGTCCATTCGCACGGATCAAGTAGATCCGCACGAATGGAGTCCATCCGCGCCAAGTCCATTTGTCCGAAATTCTTGGGAACCCTAATTTTCCCTGAAGCCTATAAATAGGCACACTAATCCACTATTCCATTCACCCACTTTCTTGCAAACACTCTCAAGCATTCCCTTGGCGATCAGAACTTGCTGTAAGGGTTTCCTTTCATTTTCAAATACATTTCATTACATTTCTTTGCATTTTATCATGAGTTCTTGAACTTTTTACAAGACCTTTTGATTCAACGCATCTCGAAGATGGTTTTCACTCATTTTGCTTGGGCAAACTGTTGTGGAGCATCACTCATACGAGATTGAATCAAAGTTATGAGAAATTATAACATATTACAACTTAGTTCTAATTTTTTTTTCAATTATTACACAATCTTTGTGGAATCTGGAATCCATCAGACTCTCAACTCATCTCATAGTTAAGAGCTTGCATTAGGATTAATTTCCATGAAGAAATGATCTGATTAAATGGATCAAACACTCGTTTTAACAAGAACAGTAGGTTCACACGAATGGACAACCTTTTACGTTTTCTGTTTTGATTTTTACTTTTGTTTTCACACATGTCTATCGTCATTTCATCGTTTTATTTATTGATTTAAACAATTTACATAACAGATACAATTGAATGAGATTATAAATCAAACTGTTCATAAAATTAACAGTCGGTTCGTACGAATGGACTAAGTCCATCCGCACGAACGGACTTTTTCTAAAACTAAATTGTTTTAACTTCTGTTTTCACGTCAGTTAGCACGTCCGATCATTGTATTTACTGTTTTGAACTATTGTACAAACCAAATTAGTTGGATCAGACCGTATCAGTCGATCCGTTTTTACTAGAAAGGTCGATCCGCACGAATGGACTATGTCCATCTATTCGAACCAACCTGTTACTTGTTCTATCACGTTTAATTTCTATATTTTAACATTCTGATCCGACACTCTTCCACAACAATATACTTATACTTTCGTTTAACCATTTCAGTGTAATCTTGGTGCTTGAACTTCATCACTCCGCTCTCGGTTTTCGTGAAACCCTACGCAAAACTGTGAGTATACTCGATCCCATTTTCATTTTAATCACTTTGGGTGCAACATGTACATTAAACAAAAACACGCAACACTTGAGACTTGTTTATTCGAAATCACACTCTATCCACGTTGAAACATGAAAACATGTGATACTTGTTAATCTCATATGCTGTGTATACATTTTTATCTATATGCTTGTTGATACACTTTGTGGATGCGACTCGCTTGGTTCAACCATGTTACGAGGCGAATACCGAAATTCGATATCCTCCATCGAGCTTCGGATTGATCATGTCTCGTTTGTTCTGAATGTGGATGCTTGCTGCTGAACTATCTATCTGTAGCTGCTGTCTGTTGCTGGTTGTTCATGATATGCAAGGTTTGCATGTTGTAGACCTCGACGAAATACCTCCATGTCTGACGAAAAACCTAGCCAAACTTGCTGATGACGAAAAACCAGCTACACATGTTCATTGACAAAAGTCCAGCTTGCTGTGCATGACGAAAAACGAACCTCCTGCATGACGAAATATTGCCCTTCAACTCTGTGGTGAAAAACCTGTGCTTTTTCGTCATATTCAAGTCTTTCGCCATGGATCTTTCGTCGGCTGGTGAGACATTCGTCGGCTGAATGTTGTTTCGTCGAAGTCTTTCGTCACTGCACATATTTCGTCGACCTGTTCCTCTATATAAGCAGCAAACTGAACACAGAAGATACAGAAAGGGAGAACACAGAACCGAGAACTGAGAGAGAGTTTAGTGTGTGTGAACTTTATATTGTAATCTTGTAACCTGAACTCTTCTGATATATACAAGTGTGTGTTAAACATTGAATCTCCGTGTCTCGTGTCTATCGTAATCTTGGTTTGCTTTCCCGGTTGGATTCCGCACAACCGGGTTTGTTCATATACAAGGATTAGGCGACTAGATCCTCCGCTAGTTGGACCTACAAGTGGTATCAGAGCCTTGGCTCTTCTCCTTGTTAAAACTGAGTTGTTTTCAGAATTTGTTCTCAAGTTTGAGCTCTTAAAATCATATTTTCTGAAAAACAGATTTAAAACTTTGGAAATCTTGGTGTTTTGCTATAAGTTTTGACAAAAACCTTGTTGGAATACATTTATACATGTTAAGATTGGGTTGTTATTGAAACTTTCTTGCAAAATCATTGTTCGGAAATTTTTCCGTTGGCCGGAATCATCATAAGTTTGACCGGAAAATTCATAGTGTTCTTCATATCTTCAAAAAGTTCATCAGTTTCTTCATATTTTCTGGGTTTGTTTGAAGATTGCATTGTTGTTGTTATTATTATAATATTGCTCTTGTAGTTGGTAAACCAAAAGTGGGTCTTAAAATGATGGTCTCTGTGATAGAAAGTATGGGTGATTGAAAGTTTGGTTTACAAACCATCCTGTGTCAGAGAAGATAAGATCTACCTTTTTTTATAATATCTCACCAACTTAATCCTTTTGTCAACAAAAAAAAAAAAAAACCATACTTTATTGTTTCTATTTTTGACGAAAAACCTAAGTATTTCGTCACAACTGGTTTAGACGAAAGACCACATTTTTCGTCACCTTGTCTTCTATGAAAAACCCAATCTCCTCAGTTAAGGTTTCGCCAAAACCAAGTTTTTCGTGGGTCACTTTTGTCAATTTTTAACAGAAGGTTTCAAAAACTGTCTTAACGGATTGTTTTAAGTGATTTAAGCTGGTATTCATCATTATATATCCGAAATGAGTTCAGATTGGTGGGGAATTCCATCCAATATGGAGAGCAAATATAGAAGCACGGGTTTGTTGCCATCATGGGCCGAATCTCCCGCACCCCCATCTTCGTCTATTCCATCGCAAGCGAATCAAATTTCGACAGGTCAATGGGCGTTCGTTTCAAATCAAACTCAAAGTATTCAAAGTATACTTTTAAGCGAAAGCGAAACCGGAAGCCTTAACCGTCCACCGAAGCTAATGCACATGAATGAATATCCTGGATGGGAAGAAAGATTCCATACGTATGTCCTTGGGCAAAACACAGAATTGTGGTTATGTTTTACTACAGATTTCGATCAAGCACTTGATGTTGCCGCTTCAACTGCCGCGACATTCGCAAATCTTAAGGCAGACGAGAAAAAGGCATATGATTTAGAAAAGAAAGCATATTCTATTCTAACTCAAGCATTGAGCAAGGATATATATCATCAGTTTATCAGCTTCAAGACGTCTAAGCGATTATGGGATGCATTGAAGACGAGAGGTCTAGGAAATGAAGCGTCACACAAATTGCGACATGATCTACTCAAGAAGGAGTTTGATGGCTTCACATGTATGGAAAGGGAATCTTTGGGAGACTTGACAAGTCAATTTTATAACTTGTTGACTGAGTTAAGTAACTTTGGGGTAGTAGTGACTCCAGAAGAAGTGGTCATCAAGTTTGCCGACACATTACTAGCTCAATGGAATGGTTTCTTGGAAATCTTGAAATACAATGGCACTTTGGCTACGACAAACATCAATGATTTCGTTCAGCTCTTGGAGAACAAAGATCAAGAAGAAATCAGGAAGGCCAAAAGGATTCCAGTGCAACAGAATCCTGATATGTATTATGGAAACTGTGGAAGTTCTAGCACTACTGCAAGACCTCCTCCACATGCTCAGCTTCAAACGGCCTTTGTATCAAGAGATATGTACGGAAATCCACTGCCAGTTCCCTCAACTCAAACGGCTTTTGTCTCAAGCATTGACATGTACAGAAATCCATAACCAGAAGTCTCAAAGCAAAGCTATCAATCTACCAGAGCAAGAGATATGTACGGAAATCCATTACCAGTTCCACAACAAGCTTGTTATGGAAGCACCTCATCTGCCGGTCAGCCATCTAATCCGAATACAGTTCGGCTCGACACTTCAAATTTCTCGAAAGTAAGTGTTGAAGTAGCTAAAGATCATATGGAGCTATTAAACACATTGGTGAACGCGTATTGTGGGTTAATAGCAGGTCAGATTGGAAACATCAATCTGACATAAGAAGATTATCAGCAGATTGATAAGGAGGAAATGGATATGATGGATATCAAATGGGCTTTCGCTAGTGCTGTTAAGCGAGCTAAGGACTTCATGGAAAGGACTGGTAGAACCAGCTTGGAAAGCAAGAGAGATACCAAGTATGGGTTCGATAAACAATCAGTCAAGTGCTTCAATTGTGGTGAACGAGGTCACTACAAGAGAGAATGTACCAAACCAGCTCAACATGGGAACCAGAATCCTTTCAGGAATCAAGGCAACCAACAGAATCAGAATCAGGATCAAAACAGGAATAACGAGAGTACGTTGATGCCTATGAACAATCCAAATCAAGCAGGAGCATCAAATGCCAACCAGGCTCTTATGGTACAAGTCGATGAAGGTTGCGACTGGTCGATTCAGTTGGGAAGTGATGTTCAGGATGGAACAACTTGTTTTGCTGAGGTAGTCAATGATCTGAAACACGTCAGTGGTGGAGAATCTTCCGCCAGTGGTGGAGAATTATCTGAAGATGAAGACAGTTCTGGTTACAGTAGAAGCTCAGATGAAGAATCCTCAACTTCAGGCGATGATCATTTGGATGAAATGTCAATCATGACAGTCGATGCAGAGGTTGATGAATTGTTGGGAGAAGCTGAAGCAGGGAATCATAGAAGATCAATCTTGGTGGATGAAGCTGCTTATTCTTCTTCTTCTTCTAATCATTCAGCCTTTATGGCTAATGTGGATGGTTTATCAAACCAGGTATGTGTCGATGATCCAACTTCTGATAACTATGATAATTGTGTTAACTTAGGTGATAAATTGTCGGACTTGCAAAAACAAATATGATGATTTGCAAAGGAAGTATGACGTGACATATATCCAAAATAAAAAGTTGATAGTGGATCTTTCGAAATGCAAAGAGGCTAACATGTTTTATGAAAACCATGAAAAAGAGTTTAAAACGGTGATTGAAAATTTAAGAGGAGATAAACCGAGCTAACAAAAATGGTTTCAAAAAAACAAACTGACATAAACTGTTATATCAATCGTCTCGAGATCATGCAAAAAGAGTTAGCCAGTGTAAAGTGTGAAAGTGAGGCGATCCGGCTTAGGCTAGACAGTTATTCAAACTCTAGGTATGTGTTGGATCACATCATTGACATACAAAAAGGGAAAAAGGATGTCACGTGCATTGGATACAAGAAATGGCCACCACCTGTTAGACAAAATTATGATGCAATGCCTGATGAGGAGAATAGAACTTATTTTGAGCAATCTGTTCCTTTAGACATTGAGGAATTTGCAACCGGGCTTGGATACAAAACGGAAGTATCATCAGATTCGGATGTTTCAACAGTTACAAGTGTGTCAACTGCTGAACAGAATCAGGACCCTCCAGTCATTGTTGAGGATGCTGATTCTTCAGATGATGAATCCGATGATACTGACTCAGCACAGTCTGATGCGGTAATCAAAGAAGAGGACATACCTCTCGAGAATCATATTTTATGTGATCCTCCCGGAAAACCTGCTAAGACTGTTCTGGTCGAGTCCACGTCTGCAAAAGAGTCTGAGAGTGTGAATTTGCTGTACACTCTTGTTAGTGATGATAAAATCTATTCTGACAAAGATTTTCCGATTAAAAATGTAAATCAATCTTTAATCAGTAAAGTTTTTGAAGATTCGACAAGTAGGTTTTTGGGAAAGTCGGGTTCACACATTGTGGTAACACAGTGCCCTTCGATTCCAAAAGCTGATGTTCGAAAACAATATGGAAATCAAAGATTGCCAACAGTGAAAAAGCAGCAAAATCATGCCAAACCAAAAGGTAAATCAACGACTCAAGATCGAAAGGAACCGAACCAAAAGAAGAACAAGAAGGTGAACTTTGTGAAGTCGAAGGGAACAGATAAACTTGAAACATTTGCCAAATAAATCTAACTTAGATCATGTTAATCAAGTTAAAATGTTGAAAAGAAATGAACAAAATAGTTCAAATCCATGTACCTCAGGATCACAAAGTTCATCAACAAGACAGTCACATGTTACTTCGGGGTTTGTTGAACAAAGATCATCTTTTGAGTGTGGTGAAATTGGACATATCATCCGAAATTGTCCGTATCTTCATAAATTAAAGGCTAAAGTTGATGTTCCCCGTGAACAAAATTACCAAAAGCGATCTGTTTCTTCAAAAAAAGATCCCCGTCTTGTAAAAGAAAGGGAAAAGAAACAGAAACGCCAACAAGTCAAGGTAATTGAAAAGGCAATTAAAAACGACGTGGTTCACAAACAATCTATTTCCGTTAAACCAGAAATTTCTAAAACTTCTAATAATCACGAAGTTAAGATTTCGAAAATTCAAACTGGTAAAACACAACAGACTTGGAAACCAAAAACGGTTACTAATTCAGGGGTAGCATCACAATTTCCAAACCATCGAGAAATTGAAATAACTTTTGTCGATGAAAGCGGAAGACCCAAGACCACAAAGGCTTGGGTCCCCATCTCCAACTAATCATGTGAGTTCATGTGAAGGGTGTTCCAGGAGGAACTTTCAGTAGTCATTGGATTGTTGATAGTGGGGCATCCAGGTACATGACAGGCGACATGAAGCTTCTCTACGACGTCAAATCTATTAGAGGAGGTTATGTTGCTTTTGCTGGAAAAGGTGGATATATTACTGGTGAAGGAATGGTATCCAATGGGGTTGTAAGTTTTGATAAGATCAACTTTGTGCAACAGCTTGATCACAATCTTCTCAGCGTTTCACAAATTTGTGATAAGCAGTTTTCAGTACACTTTGATGCAAATGGATGTTATGTGCTGAAACCCGGTTTCAAGATTTCGAAAGAATAGATTCTCTTATCTGCTCCAAGTATTAATGATTTTTATGTCCTTGATATGAGCCAAGCAATTACTATGTCTGCACAAGCAACTTGTTTCGTTTCCAAAGCCACAGAAAAAGACTCAATCTCTTGGCATAGACGGATGGGTCACATTCACTTACGCAAAATGAATCATTTGGTGTCGAATGAATTAGTGAATGGTGTTCCTCTTAAAAACTTCCATCTTCAAGACGTTTGTGTTTCATGCCAAAAAGGAAAGCAAAGCAAAGCAAGAAGCGACACCCGACTAAGAAGATCAACACGGTGGCCGTTCCTCTTGAACGTTTGCACATGGATTTGTTCGGTCCTGTCAAGCATAAAAGCATTCGGAATGATCAATACTGCCTCGTGATAACAAATGATTATTCAAGATTTTCTTGGGTGGCGTTCATGGCACACAAGTGTGATACTTTTGGTATTATCAAAAACTTGATCATTCAGATTGAGAATTTGTATACTTTGAAGGTTAAACGGATTCGCAGAGACAATGGAACTGAGTTTAAGAATCATGCCATGGAGGAGTTCTGTAGATCAAAAGGTATTCTTCATGAATTTAGTGCAGCTTACACTCCTCAACAGAACGGCGTCGCTGAACGTAAAAACCGTACATTGATCGAGACTGCTAGGACGATGTTGGTAGAGTCACAATTGCCGATTCCCTTCTGGACTGAAGCTGTTTCCTCTGCTTGTTATACATTGAACCGAGTCCTTACAGTCAAAAGACACAACAAGACCTGCTTCGAGCTTCTTCACAAACGGAAACCAGATTTGTCATATCTTGAACCGTTTGGAGCTCTTTGCACAATGATCGATCCTAATGGAAAGTTTGGGGCAAAAGCTTTTGAAGGTTACTTTCTTGGTTATGTCACCTCGAACTTAAGAGTCTGGAACCTAGAGACTAAAAGGGTTGAGGAATGGTCTGAGGTCAGGGTACAACAGAACACATTGGCAGTCAAATGTCCAGGTCGACCATGGATGTTTGAGTACGATGACTTTTTCAATTCGATCAATATTCAAGAAGTCGAAGAAAGTGATGCGGCAAGGATGTTTTTCGAGAGTGACAATGCAACAGATTCATCGTTGGTTCGTCCAATTATTGTTAACAATCAAGAACCAGCTTCAGTGAACAATAATGCTCTCAACAATGAGGATTTTCATGATGCTACCAAACTGAATGAATCTTCAGAGGATGATGAATTTCTCGATGCAGATCAAGACGCTGTTCATGGTACTTCAGAGGCTACACCTCCAGTGGACGCCCCTAAAAAAGCTGAAGCTACTGCATCATCCTCTTCGCCAGTTCAGGGTATAGAATTGGTTGTTGATCTCAACCTTAACAATCTGGGTACAAACATTCCAGTTTCAGATAATCCAGAAACAAGAATTCACAATACTCATCCTCAACAAAACATCATCGGAAATGTACAAAGTGGCGTTCAAACGAGAAATATGTTGCGAAACGACAACAATGCAGGCTTGTATGCGGCGATTCGAGAATCTGGTCAACAAAACGATTGGTCCTTCGCGTGTTACGTATCACAGGAAGAACCAAAATCTATTAAAGAAGCTTTGAAAGATAATTCTTGGGTTGAAGCTATACAGGAAGAACTGCAGCAATTCCAGAAGCTAGGTGTCTGGAAACTCGTTGATAAACCTGAAGATTACAAGAAGATTGGTACCCGTTGGGTGTATAAGTGCAAAAAGGATGACCATGGAGTAGTCATTCGAAACAAAGCAAGATTAGTCATTCAAGGTTTTCGTCAGATTGAGGGGATCGACTACAACGAAGTTTATGCACCGGTTACACGTCTTGAAGCAATTCAAATCTTTCTAGCCTATGCGTCCTTCAAGGGATTCAAGGTTTACCAGATGGACGTGAAAAGTGCATTCTTACATGGTTTGGTTGAAGAAGAGGTGTACGTAGAACAGCCTCCAGGTTTTGAAGATCCTATTCACCCTGATCGGGTTTGGTTGCTGAACAAAGCTTTCTATGGTCTACATCAAGCACCTCGAGCTTGGTATGCAACCTTATCTAATTATCTGCTGGAGAATGGATTTCGCAGAGGTCTTATCGATTGCACTCTCTTCATCAAAGAACAGGATGGAGATCTTCTATTGGTACAGGTATACGTAGATGATATTATATTTGGTTCTACTAACGATGTTTTGTGTAGGAATTTCGAGCGTGTTATGCAGGAGAAATTTGAAATGAGCGCTATGGGGGAGATGACTTTCTTTTTGGGCTTACAAGTGCAATCATCCATCAGACTAAGTATGCCAATGACATCCTGAACCGATTTCAGATGTCCGACACATCGCCCATTGGTACCCCACTACAGCAAAATCATGGAATTCATCCTGACTTGAAGGGTGAAGTTGTTAGCTCCTCATATTACCGCGCTATGATCGGATCTCTTATGTACCTCTCAGCATCAAGACCAGATATAATGTACCCAACGTGCCTGCTTGCCAGATATCAAGTTAATCCGAAGGCCTCACATCTTGCAGCTGTGAAAAGGATTTTTCGCTATTTGAAAGGATGCCCGGACACTGGTCTATGGTACCCTAGGGATGATAGCTTTGACTTGATCGCTTTCAGTGATTCTAATTTCAGCGGATGCAAAATCGACGGCAAATCCACAACGGCTGGATATCAGTTTTTAGGAAATCGCCTAGTCACATGGCAGTGCAAGAAGGAGACTTGTGTCGCTACATCAACATGCGAAGCTGAATACATTGCTGCCTCAAGTTGTTGCTCCCAAGTCCTGTGGATCCAACAACAAATGCGCAACTACGGTTTTGAATTCCTAACTACTCCTATTTTCGTTGATAATTCTGCTGCCTTACAGATCACAAGAAATTTTGTGCAGCACTCAAAGACCAAACACATCAAAATTAAGTATCACTTTATACGTGATTGCTATGATAAAAGGCTAATCGATGTTGTTAAGGTTCACACCGATGACCAACGTGCCGACCTTTTTACCAAAGCATTTGACAAATCACGATTTGACTTTTTATTATTGGTAAACGGCATTAAGGTCAAGAAAGAGTAACACCGACATCGGAAAATCATTTTTGTAAATATCTTTGTGTTTTTAATTTATCATAGTTTTTACATTTTAGGGGGAGTAAATCCAAATTTGAAAAATCCAAAAACATCGAAAAATTTCAAAAACACAAAAACAATATAAAAACAAAAATGAGTTTCCTGGCGAGCAAAAGAGAAAATGATAGTACATCAGTGGTCTGTCCAAACCTCTTTAAACCTTAAAATGAAAAATGATAAGCAGCTCTATATAAGATGTATCGGTGGGCTCACAATCATTTTAAAGTGTGTAGGGTGATATAAACTTAAATCGACTGAAGACTGTGTGGGAACCACTCATTGGCATATGGTCTTGGTACCGAAATTTTGTTTGAGAGATTCCGAGGTTCTGAGATATGTGGTCTTTATGCTGTTTATCATCTGTGTATCATGGTTGTTTCTTTTACCGAAAACAATGGAGACGAAGTCTAGATCTTCCATGATACCATACATACGTGTACATACTGCATACGACCTCAATAAGTGATCAACAATCACATGTCCACAAAAATAAGTGATAATATATCACATTTATCCGGGAGTCAAGTTCTTCTCTTTGCTGTACGTTAGTACTGACCTGTTCACGGACTTGCTCATGTGCCCTCATGCATCTGAAAATCAAGTTCCTCATCAATAAGTGATTGTATCACAGGGCTTGTTTTTCAATCCAAAATAAGTGAGTATCTCACATTTTTCATATACGTCTAAACAGATGATAAATGGTATACTCACCAGTAAGATAAACTCTCGTGCATACCTTGATACGGGAATGTGTCGTGTGTGGATGAACACCGGTCGGTAAGTATAAATCATACACTAATCGTATCCCCTCGCCATGATTACATCTGATAAGTTGAGCTTAAGTGGACAACAATACAGATAATTGTTATAGGATGCTTATCTAAATGTTAACTAATTGAACAACAAGAGCGTTTTGGCGTGACCGTACACTGATATGATTCTCTTACCCTCGAAACTCGCAAAAAGAATATCTGTAAATATTTATTTATTGCTTTCAGTTTCTGCATCTTTGTATATATTTATTTGAGTTAATTACTGTTTTCGTCCCTATGGTTTGTCGAAAATCACTATTTCAGTCCATTAGTTAAAAAATTGCGATTTCAGTCCTTGAGGTTTCACTTTCGTAACAATTTCAGTCCACCTCGTAACCATTTCAGTCCCTGTACTAACATAATAAATGGATTGAAATAGTTACGACAGTGAAACCACATGGACTAAAATGGTTACAAAAGTGAAACCACAGGGGGGACTGAAATCACAATTTTTAAACTAATGGACTGAAATAGTGATTTTTGACAAAACACAAGGACGAATGTAGTAATTAACTCTATTTATTTACTGCTTTCAGTCTTTACATTTGAAATATTCAAAATTACCAAAAAGATTTTAGGTGTGTTTTAATATAAACTTTATAAAAGCCAAAAAGATTTTATTTCTAATTTCTTTTGATTGCCCGATGTTGGAACTCGAATCTTTATTACCTGAAATCTGATTGAAACCAAAACAACTGATTCTTCATAAATGGTCGAAATTTGCAAGTTTTTGAAAGTTAAAAACTAAAATTGAATAATTTGTTAAACTTTCAAACTGTCAGACGATAGTTGAAAACATGGTCACATGTGTGTCTTTTGTTTATGCTAACTATATTCCAAGCGTTTGTTCTCATTATGCGTTTAGCTTTCTTGTATGTACATATGCTACATTCAAACCAGCTAAAGACGAAGAGAACGTGATAGAAGACAAGCTTCAGAATGAAGACACGACGTGGAGGCACTCAAAGGATGAAGATGATCGAGTTGCCGCTGACCACTCTTCAACACCACAAGGATCTAAAGCATTGAAGATCAAAAGATTCACGAGCATAACTCAGGGAGAGTTTATTTTAAGGGAGAGTTTGTTAACACACTTCCTAAATGACAAGGGGAGTTTGTTGATACACTTTTTACTTACGACGCGTGAAGACTTTGAAGATCCTCCGACATGATAGACATGGAAGATGAACCCTCACGAGCAGCATCCAATGGGGAGTTTGTTGATACACTTTGTGGATGCGACTCGCTCGGTTCAACCACGTTACGAGGCGAATACCGAAATTCGATGTCCTCCATCGAGCTTCGGATTGATCATGTCTCGTTTGTTCTGAATGTAGATACTTGCTGCTGAACTATCTATCTGTAGCTGCTTTCTGTTGCTAGTTGTTCATGATCTGCAAGGTTTGCATGTTGCAGACCTCGACGAAATACCTCCATGTCTGACGAAAAACCCAGCCAAACTTGCTGATGACGTAAAACCAGCTACACATGTTCATTGACGAAAGTCCATCTTGCTGTGCATGATGAAAAACCAACCTCCTGCATAATGAAATACTGCCCTTCAACTCTGTGGCGAAAAACCTGTGGTTTTTCGTCATATTCAAGTCTTTCGCCATGGATCTTTTGTCGGCTGGTGAGACATTCGTCGGCTGAATGTTGTTTCGTCAAAGTCTCTCGTTACTGCACATATTTCGTCGACCTGTTCCTCTATATAAGCAGCAAACTGAACATAGAAGATACAGGAAGGGAGAACACAGAACCGAGAACTGAGAGAGAGTTTAGTGTGTGTGAACTTTATATTGTAATATTGTAACCTAAACTCTTCTCATATATACAAGTGTGTGTTAAACATTGAATCTCTGTGTCTCGTGTCTATCTTAATCTCGGTTTGCTTTCCTGGTTGGATTCCGCACAACCAGGTTTGTTCGTATACAAGGATAAGGCGACTAGATCCTCCGCTAGTTGGACCTACAATGCTCATTAACTTTGCTAGCCTACCTTGACAATTATTGCGCTATAGGATTAACGCACCGCCCTTGATTCTTGGGGTATTTTTAATTAAAACACATTACACCCTATTCGTCTCGACGATGTTGGGTAATCAAGATTGCATTGGAAACTTGGGTTTGACGTATAGGTACACTAGTTAGATATGAGCAAGTTTAAACATTTTATTATTATGCTATATATTCAAACTTTTATACTCGCTAACATTTTTGTTGATCATTATTTTAATACATGTTGCAGGTTGATAGACGAAGTGATGAAGAATCAAGTTAGGGTAAACTTAGAAACACACCTTGGAAATAAACAATGTTTTGGTTTATGTTTGATACAATTTGAATCATGTTTTGAGTTTATGTATGACATTTTAGAATTTATGAAACCTTGATTTAATTATATTATCGCAATTAGTGTTATGATGCTTTGAACGATTTGTTTTTGTCTCACTCTGATGTTTCCGCCATCGGTTGGGGTGTGACAGCAGATTGCATGGGTTTCCAAAAATGAGATGAGAAATGAGTGTCATGATCTATTATGATGTTCAAAGGAACACCATGACGTGATGTAATCTCATTGACATAAATCTTCGTAGGTTTATCAACAGAGGAAATCCTCATGAATCAACAAAAAGTGTGCTGACCTAGTAAGACGGTCAATGGTTACCCAACTGGCATCATGACTTCTTAGAAGTGTGTGGTATTTCAATGATGAGATCCATAGCAATGTTCTCTCACCTTCATACCGGTACTTCTTGTTGTTTAAGTAAACCAAAGGAATGTTGATGTTTTATCCTTGGATCTTATGATTTCAAAAAGGGTGTGAACTTGAAAAGGGAATTGGAGTTTCGGATAAGGATGAAAGAATGTTTATAGAGGTTTCCTATGAAAACTATTATAGGAAACTTATGTGTATGTTCAAAGTTGGAGATGGAGAGTGTAAGATAAATTTGGTTAGAAGGTTTTGCGAGTGTCATGAATGTATGGTAAATGCATAACTAGATAATGGTTTTAACAACACTGGTCTAGGTCCAGAAATTTAAGTGACTTAAATAACGCCACGCTGGTAATGTAAGAAGGAACACTTATATACAGGAAGTACCATCGGTGTATCCACCATGCCCTTATTACACTGTTCCCGATTCGTTATCCTTTTCACTATAGGTTCTTACACATGACAAAACTTGCTATGGTTTTCTATGCACCGAATTTTATAATTATATGTGCACCCATAATTACTCAATTCCTTTGCATAGTCCACATAGTTCATTTTATGATGTGTGGTGGAAAAATCAAACAAATAAATTCACAGAATGCATTTAAACATGTGATGACTTGTCTAGACCACCAAAGGGTCTCTTTAACTAGACCTCCAAAGGGTCTCTTTAACTATGAATCAAATTGGAATAGTACTTTGGCATCCAAGGGTCTAACTATTTGCATAGAAAAGCCCATTAAGGATTTTGGGATAGTAATTTGGGATCCAGAGATCTAACTATTTATATAGAAAGATCAATCATGGATTTGGGATTTGTGTTTCTTTCGTCTCAAAATTTGCACATAAACATGTTGTATGAGACAAATCAAGGACTTGGGAAAGTATCTTAGAAATCCAGTCAAGAATTTAAAGTAGTACTTTAAGTTATCCATTAAGGGTAACTTGTGATTTGTACTTTGTTTCTTTGAAGAGACGTATACATTGGATATTTGTAGAGATCATGAGCGATCACAAAATGGAAGAAACCACGAGATTAGTTTGATTTGCAAGGAACCATATCCTCGGTGTAGGTATTGTAGAGGTATGTCAGACATACATTTAATCATACTAGTTTTGTAAAAATAGGAATAACAGGGTTTCTTTATAAAACAACCAAAGTGTTTCAAGATTCTTGGATGATGAACATAAAACATAAAAGTTTAAGTGTTTATTTTGACATTAGCGTAAGCCTTGACATTTCCAGTGTTAATCTTGTGCCCATGCGTTAAGTCATTTGCCAGCCCAGGTCAATTGATGTGATTAGGATAACCACAATTGAAGCAGATTCCATGTGGGTAGTTAGGACAAACAGGAAACTCATGAGGAGTTGCAATGAGTTGAGTAAGAAGTACCATAGCTTTGTTTGGCGTAGCAGCTGAACGACAAACATTAATTGTGTGACCAAAACATCCACAGTTTGAACATTTTCGGCAAAGGACACTGGCATAGTGATGAAAGTTAGAATGATTGCACAAAGGTGCTTTTCCTCTGTATGGCTTTTTAGCGGGTGGCAAGGCCACCTGATTAGGTCCCACTTGATTAAGGGGAATTGTAGCAATCACTGATAAATTCTTTGAAGCTTTACGCTTCCTTGAATTTTTAGAAGGCTTGGCTTTTGTTTTCTTTGGTGCCTCAAGAGTAGTCTTATTATCAAGACTGGATATGGCTACAGCTAACTCAATGGTCCCATTGAGTATTACGCCTATTTGTTGGGCGATTGTAGTAGCCAGTTCAGACCTTTGAGTATTGCTGCGACGAGGAGGCATACTAAAGGAGAGGGAAAATATGAGAGAAAACAAATGAGATCGATATATGATAGTCAAAACTGAATGTTAAAAATATCGATGAAGCATAAGGACTGTGATCATTTGTTCGTTACTTAAAACAAACGAACGACACAGTGACTAATCAAAGTAAATGGGTCTTTATAATGTATCGCGAAGACATGATTTAGCCTATAAGTAGACACTCACCCTAAGAGTTCCCAGGTAAGAGTGACTGGTCCGGTGATGCGGATTTGTACGAACACTCTAGCCTTAGACAGAAACTCAGGGTACAAGCATCCACCCTTCCGGATTGCATATGTTCGCATTATTAAAGCCCAAACTTTGATGAGATTTTGAAAACATCAAAGGCTTAAAAGCCTAAAATGAATCATCTAAGGATAGATGATTTCATGTAAATTTTTGGAAAAATTTGACTTTCAAGGATGAATTATGCTTTGTTTTTGGTAATCACCTAAGGATAGGTGATGGTATGGTATTAAGAATCTAAACGCAAGAAAACTTGCATTAGGGTCCTAGGAAGGTTATAGTCTAGGGCAAAAGTGATGCTAATAACCTAATTCCCTTTAACCATGGCTCTGATACCAATCTCTGTAACACCCGATCACGTAAAACAACAAACCGCGGCGGGAGTATCAGGGAGTCACATTACAGGAAATTGTTTCACAACACATGGTATTTAAAGTTTCGTTTTATTTCATTAATAGATTACATTGTCTTGGAATAACAGAAACAAAATACAATCAAATTGTCTTTCAAGTTTTAAAGTCACTAAGACCCGCGTCCATCCTATGTGAAGCATGGAATCAAATCATCAAACAATGGCTCTTGAAACATATGTTAAAAGACATTCAACTTAAAAATCTGGCGAGTACATATGTTTTCTGTGTCAAATTCATGGCTTTGTTTTCATATTGCAATACCTCGTCCGACTTCGAGAGTCGACGAGTATGAACCTTGAAGTCAAAAATTGTTTGATATTACAATATATTTTACCAACTTTACAAGTTGATATAAGTAAAAGAAAATCTTGTAGCCATGAATCTTGTCCAAAAATATTTCTTTTGTGAAACCGAGAAATAAATTGATTTAAAGAAAACATTATATGGTTTATATCTTTAAGTGAAAATCATTGTGTGACTTGTTTAAAACCATTTGTCCTTGTTATAAACAAATCATCCGTGTTATAAATCAATCGTTCGTGTTGTAAACCATCGTCTGTGTTATAAACCAATTGTCCGTGTTATAAACCAATTGTGCATATTATAAACCAATTGTCTGTGTTATTTGTAAACAACTCGTCCATGTTTCAATTGTGAAAATTGTTGTCCTTCTTTAATGAATACATTCAAACCTATGTTGACTAGACTACCAAAGGTCTCTTTAACTTGATTAACAAAACACCAAAGGTTTTATTAATCATAAACAGTTTCTGTCATTCCCAAACTTCCACCAAATCTAGTAGACAGTCTGGAAACGGGATTGTCAGTCCTATGGTACCATAACATACTACTGGTTGACTTGGCCAAAGCTAATGAATGTCATTCGTGTTATGGATAACGCACTAACAAGTTGTTCACATTATTGAAATCGTATTGTTTTATATAAACTATATAGTTTGATTTTGAAAACTTGAAAACGGTTTAGCACATATGGATCATCCCAAAACATTTGAAAACATAAAAGAGGGGAACTAGGTACTCACTTGGGATTGCGTATGTGTCCTTGTTCAATAGAATAAACGAAGCTCAAGTGTGTCCTAACGTGTCGGATAACTATGTTAGTGTGTCAAGACTTTAAACGGGAGATCATATAAAATGAGGTTTATAAACCAAATGAGAGAAAGGCCTCGTGTATTATGGTTCATTAGACCCTACATTTTGATTTGGAAGAGTTCCTAAGCGCTTTTGACCCGTTATGACTCATTAAAGTGGTTTACGCCACTTTAACGGGTCGTAAGCGTAACTATAAGATCGGGTGGTTAAATAAGTTCTATGACAATTCTAATATGTCAAAACAAGTTTGATTATGTTGTAATATTAGTTTAGACGTCAAAACTTTGGTTTTATATGCTTAAAACCATTTTATGCGCAAAACAGGGCTTTTTCGTCAATTTATAAGAACATAATATCGACTTGTCATATAACTAACTAAACGACATGACCATAAGGTATAACCTCAAAGGGTTATTCCCTGTATAACTATGGCCATAAAAATGCGCTTGGTCGAATCCTAAGATCGACCAAACGGGTCAAATTTGAAAGTCAAAGCGGTGGTCAAACAGTTCGACTTACGACTAAAATAGAAGCACTAAACTAGAAATGACGAATTAGACATGTTGGAACATGCCTAGTTAAGTTATAAAACTGATTTGGTGTCAAAAATTTAAGTTTTAAAACCCGAAAACAGTTTCGTCATAAAATGCACTTTTGCGCATTTTTTACTTTTAATTAATAAATCTTTGACTCGTCACTTCACTTGCAAAACATCGTAATCAGAAGGTGCAATCGCAAGGGATTATTACCTTCGTGATTACGATCACGTTGCAAAGTTCAATTGAACTTTGACTTGGCCAAAAATGGTCAGAACCGAAAGTCAAACAGAAGTAAAACTGTTTGACTATTGACTCAAAATGCCGAAATAATGAAAGAACTAAGGAGAGCACTTACTTGTGTTGAAGAACACTTTCAGAACTCAGAGTATGAGGCTTCCAAAAGCTGGAAACAAGCTCCAAGAGAGTGGGAGAAAAAAAATTGAGAAATGAGCAAGTTGGAATGGAAATGTTCTTGGCTATTTATAGTGATCAAAAGCTCATAGGATCAAGCCATGTGTCCCATAATGTGTCATGATCTGAGGAATATCATAACATATGTCCAAAGATGGCAAAAAACGTGGAAAATTCACGACTTGGGGGCCAAGACATGAAACAAGAAGTTGCCAGCTGATTTCTGCTGATCTGGGAACCCCATACGGACCGTATGGGGTTTTCATTTACGATCCGTATGGCCATGGCAGGGGCAGAAGTTTCAACTTTTGGCATATTTAGCCCATGGACTTATATTGTTGTGTTTTGTCATTTTAACCTAATATTTAGGTTATATAAAGCCATTAAGACATGTGTAACTTGGATTTTGTCCAAAAATGTCATGGATATCATTTCGTTCGGTCGTACGGTTACGTGTTTCGTATATAAAGTATAAGACTTTATTGAACACGAAAATGATCGAAATTGCACAACGATTGAAATTATGCATTCATGCCAATAAAATACAAGATTTTATTGAATAGAAAAATATTCAGAGTGTACAATGATTGAAAATGTACAGATGTCACAGGTGCAAAGCCTCTGATTTTTAATTTGCTTTGGGCCTACCAAACTTTTGAGTTGGCCCTGTCTCTCCAAGAACCAATCACTACCATCCACATCATCTTCACATCCTCCCCCACGCCGGTGAAGAATCCCATGCTCCCTCCCTCACGCCCCCACGGGGCGGTTGCCCGGTGTGGATGCACTCCCACGCCTTCCACTCCGCATAGTTTTATGAATGATATGTTCAATGGTTTGCTGCAACTCATTTGAATTTTGCAAGAACTTTGTACTATTTTTTACGGTTGCATTAGGAGAGGTGAAAAATGATCCAACGACGTCCGGTAACATGGAATGTGTAAAGCAAAGGAAGAAACAACAAATCAATTGCGATTATTCTTTGAAAAATCCTGTAGAAGAAAAAGGAGAATTGACTGAGGGGATTGGAAAAGTGAGTGAGTCAAGACTTATTCTGACCGTATATAAACGAGTTTCTATACATTTAACTTTTTATGAAAATGAGTTTTTTACATGTAAAATTATGTAAAAATTAGTTGCAATAATCATAGTTTCCTGTGATTAATGAAAATGAGTTTTTTACATGTAAAATTATGTAAACATTGGTTATAATAATCATAGTTTCCTGTGACTAGGTTTACATGTAAAACAAATAGGTTTTAGAAAGTTGTTTTATTTTTCAAAAAAATGTTATTTTAAACGTAAAGAAAAAAAAAATTCCAGCAATCCAGGGCAATCGTTTTCTACACTTATAAATGGTCTCTACCTTTCAACCCTATCAAAAACGTGTTTAAAATAGAATTCCATTCTTCTTTTCAAAAATTTTCTACCACAAAAATACGTTATCTTATCTATCTCTCCATGTGCTAATAAATAAAAAGTGTAATAAAATTCTCCTATATTATTTATATATTAAATTTTGAATGTTTTGAACAGTAGAACTAAGAATAAAAAATCTATCTCTCCATGTGCTAATAAATAAAAAGTGTAATAAAATTCTCCTATATTATTATTATATATTAAATTTTGAATGTTTTGAACAGTAGAACTAAGAATAAAAAAAGTTATACTAATATATATAATTTTTTAATAGTTTTATTATCTTCATTACTTTTTAAGTTAGATAAGCTTTTGTGAATCGGTAAATACCAGTATGGTTATCGGTACATAAAGGTAAACACCGACACCAGCCCGGTACAGGAAACACCAAAAGTCGGTATCGAATTGATTTTGAAAATCTTTTAGCTCGGGAAATTCGGTACTGCTACCCGGTACCATTTGCTCATCCCTTATCACGGCTCTCGTACGAACAACAACGGTATCTTGCAACTTTTTTTGTTGATATTCTTCAACTTTTAATGATTTCTTTTTTTAGTTTCAGGGGTAGGGATGAGCTCGGTGTCAACCAATACCAAATCGGTACTGGTACCGAAAATACCAATTACGGTACCTGTATGTGAAGGTAAAAAACGGTAGCACACCGGTACCAGGAACGCCAAAAGTCGTACCGAGTTGGTACTTAAGATCTTTCGGTTCGGGAAATTCGGTACCGGTACCCAGTATCATTTGCTCATCTCTGACCACAGGTTTCATACGAACAACATTATTACCATACAACTTTTTTGGGTGATTTTCTTTTAGTTATTTTTTAGTGTTTCTTTTTATATTTTCTTTTTTATTCTTATCAGCGGTTTCCGTGCGCAACGCACTTGTAGTGATTTCAAAACACATGTAAATACAGACTAAACAACAAAAACGTTCGCCGCAACGCAGCGATAGTAAAAAACTAGTATTAAAAAAATACAAAGTCTATCAAGTAGATCTGGCCGTTGATCAATGAACAGTTAAGCAACGGTAAGCAGTTTCTGTTGCCCATGGCATTATAGCCTAGTGGCATCTTGGTGGTGAGATAAGGCTTTGAGACTAATAGGTCCTGGGTTCGATTCTCACAAGGAGGTTTTCCCATGTTTATTGGGTTTCCTCCTGAATTTGTGTGACATTATGCCTAGTGGAGATGGATATGATCGGGTGGTTTCTCTGACGACACGATGATACTCCAGTGGTCCGTCAGCGATCCAAATTTGCCGTTAAAAAAAAAAAGTTAAGCATTTTAAATTTTGTTGAAAGGGAAAAAATCGAAAAACCCAACTGTTGATTGCTTTTTTTGTGTTATATGCATTTTCCCTGTTTAAACAATCAAATAAGCTTTATACATACTCATACTTTATTAATTAAAAAATATAAACTAAAAAATTATATTATCTTTAATTTGAATATTATATGCACACATATATAAAAGATCTGGATATAATGAAACCATGGTAAATTGCGATAAACTATGAGAACTCCGTTTAATTTAAAGAGAAAAGTACATGTAATCCATATGTTTATGGGTTACAATAATATTATTTGGTGAAAATTAAAAAAAAGTTGTATGCTTCAAATTACATGTAATAAAAAACAATGGTTAAAAGTACAGTTTTTTTTTTTTTCCTGTAGTTGTGTTTTGTTTACATATATGTAATCTTTATTTATAATTATTTTTAAATTTCCGTAAAGACTAATAACATATGAAAAATATTAGAATAAAAAACAAACATAGTATATATATATGGACATATATAACTTTAAATAAAGTTTATAATCGTTGATATATATTACGTAATTATGGTGTATATGACGTGTAATTATTTATATCTTATATACGTTGCATAATCATGAATATATTGCGTAAATAGGGTTCATAGTTATATAAACATCTTGGATGACTATGGTGGATGATTAACCAAATGCATATACGATTGGCTAATATAAACATGTCGAATCTATGTGTAGGTAATATAAATTATAGATGACATACACATCATCTTATAAGCGAAATGTTATCAATTCTTTCTTAATTTTAAAAATAGACAATTTTACATTACATTTATTTCATTTTACGTTTGATGTGCGTGAGTGTCGTATAGTTTTTATGTATATTTTTAGCCCTTTTTACACTTTAGTCAATTTTTAAATTTATAAAACACGATATTTTACTAACACTAAACACACATATGGGCAAGTGAACCCATCGTGAGCGTAGTTTAGCGTTGGTAAGATACCGAGGTCGTCCAAGAACACAAGAGCTTTTAGTACCGGTTTATCCTCAACGTCTAATAAAATCAAAATTTAGGAAAAAGTTTTTAAACAAGAAAATAAAACTAACTAAAAATGCTTAAAATAAAAATAAAACAGATAGACAAGATGAATCACTTGGATCCGACTCGCCTTTAGTGTAACCTTTGATTATTTTTACACTTTTTAAGAGATTACCTTAGTTATAGTAGTATGCCCCTCTTTTGAAGGTGACGTTACCCTCAACCCAGTAGTTTGAGTCAGTAAGGATACAATCCTAAAGGTTTATATTATTGAAAGATAATTAATTAAGTTATTAATGCCTAATGTGATAGACCCCTCTTTTAAAGGTGGCGTTACCCTCGGTTAAGTAGTTTGAGTCAGCAGGGATATAATCCTAAGTAGCCGGTTTAAAGTTTTAATAGTAGCTTACATAGGAGGGGATCAAGGAGTTCGGACCCCGCCATCCAATACCAGTGGGTATTGATGGAGGTCCTACTAAACTTGACCCAGGTCCTTGCAGGATCTATACACTGAACAAGGCAAGACTCTTATCAATCCATTCCCTTAACCCCCGACCAGGTAGCCAATATATCTCGATATAAACTGTGGAGATATGAATGGTGTAAATCTTTTATTTTATATAGACAGTTAAATAACGCCAAAACACCACGGACAAATGATAAGGAAGATTCACCTTCAACATAAGAAACTAGTTATTAAAGTCATTAATACATAACCAAATAAAAAGTGCGAAAAGATTAAAAATAAAAAGTATTACACTAAATGTTTGTCTTCACCAAGTGATGTAAGAGACTTAGGCAAACATAGCCTTTGATTGTCAAGAACTCTTACGATCAATCTTGGATCCCGAGACTACTCACACACTCTATGATGGATGATGGATGATGGTGGTGGATGTGGGTTGTGATGGTGGTGGTGGGTGGGTGAAGTGTGAGCGAGGTGGTTTGCCAAGGGATGGTTTGCAAGTGAGGCAAGCATCCCTATTTATAGCCTGCACAGAAGCCCGGACACGGCCCCGTGTCCATTAGGCACGGCCCCGGGTCCACCCGTCTTCTCTTTCTTCATTAAATGTAGTTTGTCTGCATTAGTTGACCATGCCCCCATGTCCGCTAGGCACGACCCCGTGTGCAGAAGCGTATCTGTACTATCAAGATTTGCCTAGATTCTGCGAATCTTTGCGTTGATCACGGCCCCGTGTCCGCTGGGCACGCCCCTGTGGTGGGTGATAGAAGCTTCTACAACTTTGTCTTTTCTGCAGATACTTGGGCACGTCCCCGTGCTCACTGAGCACGAGGCGTGTTCAGCCTTCTGCTCTCTTGTTTTTGCTTGGGGAGATGCTGTCGAGGGGTCGGGCATGCCACGTTTATTCTTTCTCTTGTATTATTGTTAGATTTGGCTGTATTTTTGCTGCTTTTGTTCATTTGAGCTCATTTAATCCTGAAAATTCAAAAGGAAGACAAAAACACACTTTTCCCAATATTAGTACTAAAAAGGGTTAGTTTTATGCCACATTTGATGTAATTTATATGTTGCATTTTTGTTGGGATTGAACCCTTCAGAGGAACAGATGATGTAAAGCCAAAGCTGGTTCAGAACAGTAGATTCATCATAAGCAGCGGTTTGCACTAGACTTTCCCCTTGAAAGTGATTCTATCATCTGATGACTTAAGTATTGCTACTTCAACAACTGTTGTTTCTAATGACTGATGCTACTAAAAGTACTGAAGCTCTATCTACTGTTGTTTCCTAAGTACTGCTGAAGATTAATGCACTGCCCATTTAAGGTCTGATCACCCTTTGAAGAAAGCACTGATGCTCAACATCAGTGCTTAGCATACAACAGTGGAAAGTGAAACAGTACTTAGTTGAAGCAGTGTCCATGTAATCAGTAGTTAAACATCAGTAGTTATAAATCAGTGGATAGAGTTTGTTAGGTTGTTAGATGTCGCTTTCATGGTGACGTCAGCTGAGATGCTTCAGTGGTTTGGATTGCCTATAAATGTAACAGTACCTTGTACTGTTACATTTGATTTTGATGGAGTGAGTTCTTCTCCTCTAATCTGATCCTTTCATCTTGTGCAATCAACCATGGAGTATCAGGCTGAGGGGGAGTTGATTTGTAAGCTTGCATTGTAATCATTTGATTTACTTGGTAATCTTTCGACTGATGCAATTCATGTGTTTATCAAATCCATTTCTCTTTATGATTGTGTTAACAAAGTTTGTTGTTCATTTCCGCTGCACCTTACATGCTTTTCATATTCATTGATTGATTTAATTTACACAAACAAACACTCTCATAAGAGCCTCCGATCCTAACAATTCGTATCAGAGCTCGGACAGTCAAATTCGATCTAACAATCAATTTGACATAACAGTTCAGCTAAAAGAATCTTTGATACTAAGGTTGATTGTATTTATTTGAAAAACAGAGTAACGAGAAATCATGTTCAAAGTGACGACTCAAAAGCTCTGTAAAACAACCAAGATGTCATAGGACACACAAACTTCACATAACAAGTGATGTCATACATAAACCACCTATAGTTTTCAGATCTGAAAATATGTCTGATAACGATGGTAAAATCATTTATGAAAATTGATTTCAATCGTTGTTATGAAGTTTTTGCTGTTTCCATCATGATTGCTACTAAGGTGTGAACCTCAGGACAACAAAAACCTATGTTCATAAAAACATTAGGGTTTTTGTTTACATAAAAAGAGGAAAATTAACACTTTAGTCATTTAGATCTTATGTATTGAAAAACAGGTTGAGAATCCTTCAAAAGGACCAAAATCAATGGTGTTAAGAATACATTAAGAAAATCAGCAGTAAAAAATGTCCAGATCATGGGTAATGTGAAATTTGGCATAAGCATGTGCAGAAATGACCAAATCTCTCAAAACATTGCTGAAAATGATTTTGGATTGAGTATTCTTTCCTTGAAAATCTTCTAGTAAAAGTTTCAATACTTCTCTATGGAAAGGGTAAAAAGGGAAAGAAGAAAAATTACAAAAAAAAAAAAAAAAAAAACTCAAAAGTGTGTTTATCTCAAAACTTTTGAAATCAAAAGAAAAGAGTATAAATCTAAAACACTTAAGAGTCCACAGGTGGGCCCTACAAAAGAAAAATCAAAATTGACATACATTTTTGGTCAAACATTTGTCATCAAGCAACCATGCACTATCACTGTATCAGGAAAGTTCAGGTAACTTACAATCACCATCAACAGATGCTGGACATGATACTAAAATCATTTCCTTCATCAGAGCAGCAGATGTACAAAACAGCTGTTAAAGCTCATCCACTGATGTACAAACAGTGTATTGACCAAAATAACCTTCTAAACTTCTACCACCACTTCACCCCAAACCACTGTTGATAAATATCCATAAAAAATGGATGAAAATTATCAGTGGATCAAATCCATCTTTTAAATCTCTTCACCTTCATTTCAAACATATGTTGGATCACTAAAGTCACCAACAGATGTTAGCTCAGATGATTCACATTTGATGCTTCACCTTTTAAACATCAAATCTTCCTTAAAACTCAACCATTTCACCACACACTTGGCAACATCAATGAAAAGGGATTCCTACAAAAGGTCCATCCTAAAACAGTTGTCTTCCTTCTGGCACTCTACCATCTCATCAGCAAGTCATGTACCTTGGTGCATTTAAAGACAGAAAGTTGGGTAGCTGTCATGAAACAGGAGCTTCAGCAGTTCAGTGAAAACAAGATTGAAAATCTTGTACCACAGTCAAAGGATGAGAATCTATTTGACAAAGAGTGGATCCCCAAAGAACATTGCATATGTTGAAGCATGATTGTCAAGATTTATTGTACTTAGACAAGTACCAACACCAAGAGTGTGAAAGCTTACATCAGGAGGATGTCAATACCTAGGCAATATGCTTAGTGTTTTGACTAGGCAAAAAGCAAGCATATGTTTTTATAACCACTGATTGAAGAATATTATGATGCTGCTGCAAGCTGAATAGTCCAACTGTTTGTAACATCAAAATATCTTATTGAATTTTGGTATAGTTGCTCAAAAGATTGTTTCTATGCAGGACAGTCAAGTAGCTGAAATATATCATCAAAAATTCAGTATCTCATTTATTCACCATCAGATATCACTTTGTGAGGGATTGCTATAAAAAGGTTTGATTTCATCTTTAACATGTCCATCCTAAAGATCAGTTGGTAGATGTACAAACTAAAGAATTGGATTCATCTACTGTTGAAAAACTTGATCCCTATGATTGGAGTGCTAAACATGGATTAAAGCAAGCTTTCTTGTGTTCCATGTGTAAATAGCATAAAAATGTTTTTTTTAAATAAAAAAATAACCTTAAAAATAGTTTAAAATTGAATTTTTCAATAAATCCTCAAAGTCTGTTCAAAGCACTGATGGTATTAAAACTTTGTTAAATAGTAAAATCTATCCACTGCCAAAGCGTATCCTCTGTGTGTGTAAAACACTGATTTACAACAGAGGTTACACGTGGACAGATGTTATTCAACAGTTGTGTGCATCAGATGCCATGATCACTTTTTCAAATAAATGGCCTTACATCTGAAACATTTACAAGGCTATCAAAAATTTCCAAAACAAAAGCAGAGGTTCCTGAGCAGACTTTAGCAGCTACCACTGCTCCTCAAGCACCTGCTGCTGAGCCCACTGCTCAAGGTGATCACAGCAGTAACACAACTGTTGTGAAACCCACACCTAAATCCACCAAAAGAAAAAAACAAAAGAAAATTCAAAAGCCCCCCAAAACTTACAATAAAAGGCAACTCTGGAAGATGAGATCCCAGAGCAACTGCCAGTAACAACACAAAAGTCACTAGAAACCACTGCTGCTACTTCCTCACAGCAGATGGTAGAAAGGTCTCAACCCATGCCTGAAACTCCTCCTGCTTCTTCTCAAAAAGATCAGGTTGTAAGAACAGGGACACCACATTATGATGCTCTGGAATCACTTGATTCCATCATCCATAGCCCACTGCCCGGGGCAAATTCACTTTCAACTCCCATCATCACTTCCCAAATACCACTATCAATAATGACCTTGTTGCCTGCTTTGGATATAACTCATACATAAATCAGTTCCTCTCAATCACCTATCACTGAGAGTACACACCAACAAGTGACTGAGTCTGATGCTTATACCTCTGCTAACCCAGCAACAACTGAGGAGGTTACACCCCTTGAGTTACAAGTAACTCTTGGTGGTAGTCCAAGTGAAGCAGCCACTACAAGTGTTGAACCCACTGGTTCACATTTGGACAGTGGTTACATCAATAAGACTTCCTTGGAGGCAATTCCTTCCATAGCACCTCTGATATTCACCAGTGAGTTTGTTTTACCCTCTGGTACAATCAAAAGGCTATCAAGTGTTGAAGGAAGAAGACCCCAGTACCAAGAAAAAAGGGGCATCAGTGGTTAATGTCTGGAATACACTCCCTGCATCAACCGCTGTTACAACCACTGCTAGTGGGAAATCAGATGACCCCATTAAGTTCGGTGATGGTTTAATGTACCAAGAATTGACAGCTAGAATTGATAAACTGGATACATCTGTTTCAAAAATCAAAGACATGCTGCAACAGTTGTTGAAAGCACAAAGGGTACCATCCACTGTTGCACCACCTCCAACAGCTACTCCATCATTTGCTCCTACTCAAGATGAGCTGTGGAATTTGTTTCAACCTCTGTTAAACCATCAAAGAGAATTTGCTGATCAGCAATATGAGATACAAGTTCAAAAGATCAGAAATCTCATGGAAGCAAGGTTCAAGGATACACATGCAGATATTAAGGCAATCAAGGCCAATTTATTACAAACCACTGACACTACCCCTGCACCTATCTTCGAAAGAGTTGATGATGCCAAAAAGGGGGAGAAAAATGACTCTGAGGAAAATCTTTCAGTAACTTCTGCTGAAACATCTGTCAAAGAAAAGGAAAAGGGAGGTGATGAAACGCTGAAAATTCAAGCAGATGATGAAGATACACAAATGAGGATCGTTCAAAGTCAAGTCAATTCAGCTGGTCTCAAAACCACTGCTGATATCAAAAGGGTAAGGGATGTGAGCAGAGCTTTGGTTGAGAAAAAGATAGTTCTGCAAAAAGAAAAAGAAGAGGTTGGTACTTCATTAAAGAAGAGTCCTGTTAGAAAAACAAGGCAATCAACCACCACAGCTTCTAAAACTAAGCCAGTTACTACTTCAACCACAACTTCTGTTCCCACTAAATCACTTACATCTCCACCATTAACAGCATATGTCACTCAAACAACTGCCACCAATACTACATCAATACACACTTCAACCACTGCTCTCACCATTCCAAAAACATCCTCGCCACCACCCACACCACTTGCTGCCATCCTTTATCAAAGAAGGAAACAAAGCAGATGGATGCAGAAATACCAAAAGAATACCAAGTTTCAGAAGAATATATCATGAAGATGGTTCTTCAGACACTTAGAGCAAAACTACAAGAAACAGCAAAATTTCAAGACACTGCTCAAAGTTGTCATTACCAGGCCTCAACCCCCAACTCATCTGTTAATAAGTCTCTCCCAAGAAACCCATTGGGTTCAAAAGTACTAAAATGGATGTCTGATCAAAAGACCCATGTACTGACCATGATCAGATCCAATGGTGAAGTGAAGTACATATCAAGGAAAGAAGCACTTGGCCTGGGTGTTGAAGATTTTCAAGATCTCCTTGAGCTTACACTGTGCAGGGATGAGGATGACTCAGATTCCATGAACTTTGTATTATAATTCAAAGGACAAGTTATGGAATTATTGATGAGACAATAAAGATCCTGAATAATGAAGTGTTTTGGCATCATCTGTTCCAGGGGAAGATTGTTGGGATTGAACCCTGCAGAGGAACAAATGATGTAAAGCCAAAACTGGTTCAGAACAGTGGATTCATCATAAGCAGTGGTTTGCACTAGACTTTGCCCTTGAAAGTGATTCTATCATCTGATGACTTAAGTATTGCTACTTCAACAACTGTTGTTTCTAATGACTGATGCTACTAAAAGTACTGAAGCTCTATCTACTGTTGTTTCCTAAGTACTGCTGAAGATTAATGCACTGCCCATTTAAGGTATGATCACCCTTTGAAGAAAGCACTGATGCTCAACATCAGTGCTTAGCATACAACAGTGGAAAGTGAAACAGTACTTAGTTGAAGCAGTGTCCATGTAATCAGTAGTTAAACATCAGTAGTTATAAATCAGTGGATAGAGTTTGTTAGGTTGTTAGATGTCGCTTTCATGGTGACGTCAGCTGAGATGCTTCAGTGGTTTGGATTGCCTATAAATGTAACAGTACCTTTTACTGTTACATTTGATTTTGATGGAGTGAGTTCTTCTCCTCTAATCTGATCCTTTCATCTTGTGCAATCAACCATGGAGTATCAGGCTGAGGGGGAGTTGATTTGTAAGCTTGCATTGTAATCATTTGATTTACTTGGTAATCTTTCGACTGATGCAATTCATGTGTTTATCAAATCCATTTCTCTTTATGACCGTGTTAGCAAAGTTTGTTGTTCATTTCCGCTGCACCTTACATGCTTTTCATATTCATTGATTGATTCAATTTACACAAACATACACTCTCATAAGAGCCTCCGATCCTAACAATTTTGCTCACATCAAATACCCCCACACTTGAATCTTTGCTTGTCCTCAAGCAAAACTCTTTACAATGTGGCGTACACTCTCAAATGGAATGGGTAGAAGAGAAGGTTTTTGGGCTTGTTATAGAGTGTCGGGATTCCAAGATTTTTTATTAGGTTTTATTTTTATTTTATTTACAATCCTATTCGTCATGATTATTTAGAACATTACATAAGATAAATTACTTATTAGGGCATAACATGCCTTTTTAAAATTCCATTTATATACAACTTCTCATACCTCACAGGGGATCACTCAACACTCGGCCAAAGGTGTATTTTTGTGAAGCACTCGAGAGCGGCATGAAACTTACTCCTACCATAAGCTTGCCAAGCAATCAATCCTCCTTATTTTTAACTATAAAGCTTTGTAAATATCAAGAGGACTTTTGGGGGAAGGGTTAGGCTTGGGTTAAAGGTATGTGGTTGGGTTAGTGGTTAGTAGAAAAGAGCAAAAGGTGTAAAAAGCGTCGGTTTTCGTAAAACATTTTGTTTTTGTGACTTTTTATTCCAATGAAGCATTATTTAAACAAGCCTTCTTTTGATGAGCTTTGTTTGTTTATTGCTAACTTCATTTTTCTTTTCTTCTTTATGAATTTTTTTTTGATAAGCAAGTCACAAGAAAAACGAGCTTTGTTACTAAAATAAAGGGTTTAAAATGAAAAAGGGTTTTGGTGGGTAAAAAGGGTGTTTGATTTGGGTTAAGAAATGAAAAGGTTTAGGCTCAAAGGGGTTAACTAGGGGATTTTGGGTAGGTGGTAAAAAAAAGAAAGAAAAATAATGGTGTTGAAAGAAAAAAGGGTTAGTCCTAATGCCTCAATCATTTACTTACTTGGGTTTAAGTTGATAAGGACGGGAATGTATCGTCATGGCAAGTTCTAGAGTGGTAAGAACCAAGCGGCTATTCACACAAGAAACGAAAAATGAGCATTTAGTTTAAAGATGTGTATTTATATGCTCAATAAAGGCTCAAAACTCACTTTTTGTGGGAATGGGTTTTTATGTGATCAAGTATATATAATCAAATTTTAACTAGATTTGTCATGCCGTTTCATAATTTTCTTATGTTGGTTCTTTTTATCACGACGCTATCGGTTGTAAATTTGTAAAAATATAACCTTTTTAGAACTTGTAATTCCCAAATTAAACCAAGACAAGTAAAAAAAAAATGAAAAGATTTTGAAAAAAATTGGGGTGTTTAGGAATTGCAAAATTCAAGGTTTTAGCATCCCCCCCCCCCCACACACTTAAATTACACATTGTCCTCAATGTGTCCCAAAAATAAGTTTTTAGGTTGATTGAATGGGTAAAAGTGTGTTTAAAAACAAATTTTTATGTTACTGGGCATCTGGACACGGCTCCGTGTTGGATGAACACGGCCCCGTGTACAGAGTGCCAGTAACGAGAACTTACAGAAGGTGGACACGGGGGCGTGTCGGCTGGGCACGACCACATGTCTGGCAAAAATCTGCATATTTTAGATAAACAGCAGGTCTGGGGCAATGGGCACGGGGGCGTGTTGGCTGAACACGACCCCGTGTGGACAAACTGCAAAGGTGTAAAACAGGTTTCTGGCTTCTGTTTTCCTATCCCGGCTTTAGTAGCACTAATGTTTAGTGCTTGAAGCCTCGTATGTACCTGTTGAACTAATAAATACCACACCAATCATAACAAACATCCTAATTTACCAATGTTAATCATCCACATCACACGTTAAAAAGAAAAAGAAATGCAGAAATAAAAAAGTGTTAGAGAAAGTATTTAACAAGCGGCACGGAGGCCGGAAATTGTTCAAAAGATAAGGGGGTTAACCTGTGGGACCTCCAACCATGGAATGCTACCTCCTACTCCTCCCGATTAATCCATGTCCTCGTCTTCATCATCATCATCACCTCCTCCTTGGCCCGCCATATACTCCCGAATGTTTCCAATATTATCCTGTATGTCGGAGATGTTCCTCTCTATTGCTCCGACCCGGGTGTATGTGTTGCTAGCCATGTTGTAGGTGTTATTGGTGCACATGAGGTTTTCCTGCAATAAATCATGTAAGCTTTGAAAGTTAGGAAAACCGCCTCCTTGTGAGGAGGATTGACCCGGATAACCCTGGTGCTGGTATTGGTACAGCGGAGGAGGATGGACGGGTGGAGCGTGTAGGACGAGTGCTTCTTGCGGGTTCCATGCATGGCCTTGAACTCTTTGAAAACTGACCGTCCCATCTTCTGCTTCGTAAATCAGGTTCATTGAGCGGTAAATGACCATATCCACTCGCCCCAACCATGGTCCTTTGCGGAAGGACCTCGTGTAACGCCCCAAAATCCAAATGTTATATATTCGAAATATGTCCTTATGCATTATATTATGAAATAAATAACTATACTATTTAACCTAGTTAAGTGCATGGTAAAAACTATTAAAAGAGAAGAGTGGTGCCAAATATGTGTTAGAAGTAAACTCGAGGGGTTAAAGTGGATAAGATGAAAGTTGATTTACTAATTAAAAGAAATCAACACACAAATAAACACACACATCGTGTGTGTTCGAGAAGGAGCCATGAGCTCCATGAGAGCTCCACAAACCCTAATCATGAAAATCATCAAATCGAAAGGCAAGATGAAGCCTAAATCCACAACCAAGCATGGATTAATGATCACCAACACGAGGGGATCATAAGGTATGTCTAAAATCTAAGATTGGTGATCTTGTATGAAGTGGGTTTTGTCTTAATCCGTGAGTTAATATGAAATTGATCATGTATAGGTGTTAGAATCATTATATATAACATGGATTATGCGTGGTTTGGGTTAATTCGATGTTTAGAGATGAAACCCGTTAGTTATGGTGAGGATGATGAGTTGTATGATCACCCATGTCCAAATTCTTGTTTACTATTGATGTATTATGATATGTATGATGGATTCTTGTTAGAGGAATAGAAAGAAATTAGATGTTGATATGTTTGATGTTTATGTGTGAATGATACATGTTGATTAGTAGGAAGATTTGGTGAATTATGTAGGAGTTTAGGAGATTATGCATAAATTAGTTGTACATTATGCTTAGAGGGTAGTACACACATCAAGTGTATGATGAAATGTATATAGTGTCATCCGTATAGTCTATTATGATGTTACGAGTATATGATGATAAGTCGAAAGTTAAATTAATGAACTGTTGACTTTCTGAAAGTCAACTATGCATATGAAGTACGATTTGACTAGTTGCCGTAAAGGTAGGATTATAGGAAGTGGTATGGTACCTGTTATGTCGATACGTATTAAATGGAATGACATGATGAATTACATGCGTTTTAACGGGATATGAATTTGGTTATATGTTTTATGTTAGCTAGAATCGACTAATCAAAGTCAAATGTGAAACATGTGATTAATATGATCGTTAACATGTACAATGATGTAAGATAACGAGAATGCGATGTTGGTGATATGAAAGTATAGGAATCATATCGAGGCGGACTCAAGCATGAAAGGCTAACGGGTCAAGAGAAGGCAAGGAAGCGGATAGGAACGCGGATGCATAAGGTAAGTGATTTCCGTAATCACTCCTTAGTTTGTTTAAGTAATATAGTGTTTTAATTAATTAAACATGATGTTTGAGGTCAAATATGTGTTGAAGTCTTTCGTTGTAGATGATGGGATTAAAGTTGACTAAAACGCCCTTGATGGGTATATTGGGCAAACGATCTTAAAAGTAGTCTAGAAACAAGCTATTTGATTAGTGTAATGTTTTGGTCAAGTATGAAAGTGGGGAGTATGGTTTTGTAAGTCATAGACCATTTAATGCGCAAATACCCTTAACGGGTCAAAACAAGCTTTTGAGAGAAAATGGGTGGAAAAAGGTGTTAGGTATCCGGGAATGAATCTTTTATGATAGATGACCTTGAAATTATTAAGTTCATATGAAGTTAAGGTCAAACCAACAAGTTATGTTGATAAATGCATGAACGGGTCAAAATTTGGTAAAAAGGGCAATAAGCCGAAGGCTAAAAGTCCCAAATTTTGGTAGTCCAAATATGAGATTTTTACCCCATGTGATGGAGGATCAAATTACGATCATGTAGGAAAAAGAATCGTGTAAATCGGATCAAAATTGAGCAAGTTATGAACGTTTAGGCGAAAAATGTGAAATTCGCGACTCAGACCTGGGATTCAGTGCCCAGTGCGCCAAAAACAACGCCTAGTGCGCCAATTGTTATTTGCCTTCTGTGGTGCGCTGAAATCAGCGCCTAGTGGCGCCGATTGTTACCATGTGGCCGTCGCGCGACGCGATGGGTGCATAATTTGGCCAAAGTTGTTTATTGGTCTCGTTTTGTCTTGTCTTGGGAGCTCGTTTAAATGCGTTTTAAGCTACGTATGACTAATTTAACTTACGTTTTATGAGTATGTATGTTTATATGTATGTAGGTAGGTATGTATGAACCTATGTACGTATGTGGATATGTATGTGTGCATGTATATATATATGTTTTTATGTATGTAAGTAAGTATGTATGAATTTAGGCATGTATGTAGATAGGTATGTTGGTATGTAAGTATGTACGTAGACTAGTGTGTACGAGACTTATACATGTGTATAGATGTTTGTGGTTAAGATTGTTAGAATGAATATGTAAGCATGTTAGTTGTATGAAAGAGTTTGGGTAGGGATGTATGCATGTATTATGTATGATTATTATCTTTTAAGGAGTTGGGTTAGATAAGACACATGCGTGTTAATAAACCAAATGTTTCCGAATGAGTGAGATTCGTATGAAGGTATGTATGGTTTTAATATATACGAGTATTGATGATACTAACTGAGTTATCTATGAGAATGAAATGAAAGTGCAGGTATGTAAGTGTTGGGCTCTCAGCGATTGGAGGCCCGGTGTAAAGAACGAATTCGGAAGAACATCTTAATGGAGTAGAATACACAGATATAATTCTACGATTGTTTATATATTCATTAATTATGTATGATGTAACCATTTACTAATGTGTTAGTTATATATGGTGACGGCAGGTTATTCAGATCATTATTACCATCATGAGGGACAAGTGGACGAGGATCGAGTTGAAAATCATGGATTGTACGGAGAAGTGGTCACGTGGGTTGTATTCGTATGTTTTAAAGGTTACATTAACTAAGGATGAATGATGTACTTATTAAAAAAAAAGCCTTTTAAATCGGTTTTCAAGTATGTTAGAACAGTTATAAAGAAAGAAATTTTAAGACTCGTATTTCCGCTGCGTCGTTTTTAGGTTAAATGTGTTAGGGTCTTACACCTCGGCATGTTCACGAAGTTTTTGAAGAGGCTGTAAATCCACCCTCCAAAGAAGATAGGAGTCGGGGGAGTAGCGAGCTGGTTCCAGTGCATGTTTCAGAGTAGGAGATATGGTACATCAAGGTTGACCCGGTTGTGGATGCAGTGAAGAACTAGTAGATCCCGCAAACCTACAACACCGCTGATGTCGTGCCTCTGACTAAGAGAATAGGTGAGGACCCTGTGAATGTAGCGGTAAAGAGGGTCTCTCAACTGGGTACTCTTAGTTCGGCTCAGATTGTACTTGCCATCTCCTATTTGAGCCCAAGCAGCTTGGCGATCATTTTACCTGATCTCGCGGAGACCGCCGATGTTTTCCTCATCCCCAACATCTTCTTCCGAATACATCCCCAGCATCTTCTTCCGAATACAACCCCACCAGATCCCCGAAATGAGCAATTGAGATCCGGTATGTGGTTCCTCCACAGCGAAACTCAACCCCTTTATTGTCAAATGGCTCAGCTCTTGTGTTGAAAACGAGCGTGCTGTAGAACTCTATACTGTATTCATACACAGAATGAAGCCGAGTGCAAAGGGCAACTCGTAGTGGCCCGGTGACGATGTTGTTGAATCGGTCCAGTTGGTTCACTGTTTCAAGAGTGTTTGTGCAAACTTGTCTGGGGTTCTCCTCAGGCCTAGTTCTTAACACATCGTAACGAGCTTCAGCCGCCAACTCGTTAGCATTGAATCGAGTGAATTTCTTGGCCATCTGAAAGAAAACACCAAACCATTAGCAAGAAACAGTGAAAATTTTTGAGTAAACTGAAAATAGTTGACTGAACACGACCCCGTGTTCAGTGGACATGCCCCAAGTTCACCTGGATTTGGCTGGACACGCCCCCGTGTTCAGCGAGCACGACCTCGTGTCCAGACGTCTGTTTCCCAAAAATCCCATTTTTTGACCCGTTCCCGAAAACTTGAAAATTTTTGATCCAGTAGGGGCGGTTTTCCCCGAAAATGAAACCCCAAGTGCCGTTTTTCTCAAAACAAACCGTTTACCCCTTCAATTTTATATTTTTCGGTTCAAAAACCATGGTTTGAGGTATTTTTGTGAGAAATCAGGCAAATCTACAAACAATTCAAGTTGGTTTACTTCCTATAACATGTATCTATACTAATGCTAACAGATCTAAGCAAAAATTTGAGGTTCGATCCGGTTGAAGTTGAAGAACCCTAGATTTTCCCCAATTTTTTTTGTGTTTAAAATACATGCAAGTGTTTAATCTAACTACTAATGATGATAGGATCATACCTTGATGTTGTTAGAAGTAGAGGAGACGTCGAAATCTTGCAGAAAAATCACCGGAACCAGAGAGTTTGTGGGGAAACGGGGCGTGTGGAATGAAGAAACTGTTTGAAAAGGGGTTTTATTCCCGACAGTTGCGCGGACACGGCCCCGTGGGCGGGTAATTTTAAATTTTTTTTAAGTGCTCGTGTGAGTGCCCTGTTTTCCCGAAACTTTGGTTTTAGAAATCTTACCTATTTAGATGTTCTCCGATTGTTTGTAACTTTCCAGGTATGATGTTGATGCCTTCATTCTTCGACCGTTTCAGGCGAGATTTCTTCCTCCTCATCCTCAATGAATCCTTAATATAGCTTCAGCCGTTTGCCATTGAGTTTAAATGGGATTCCATTCCGAGATTTAATTTCGACTGCACCGTGTGGGAAAATATGGGTGATGGAAAAAGGTCCTGACCACCACGACTCTTCCATCGTTGGTTGGAAGTGCCTCGGCCTCGGCCCATTTAGACAAGTAATCTACCGCCACAAGTATGTATTTGTTTCCTTTTGATGGTGGGAAAGGTCCCATAAAGTCGAGTCCCCACACACCAAAAATTTCACAAACAAGAATGTCGTTTTGTGGCATTTCGTTTTTGGAAGAAATATTACCTGATCTTAGGCAAGCGTCACATGTCTTGACAAGACTTTGGGCGTCTTTGTAAATGGTTGGCCAATAAAATCCTGAATCAAATACCTTTCATGCGGTACTTGCGGCACCATGATGTCCTTCGTATGGACCTTCATGACAATGGAGGAGAATTCTCCTTGCTTCACTACCATGTACGCTTCGGTGGATGAGTTGATCGGCACACATTTTGAAAAGATAAGGATCTTCCCAAAAATAATGCTTTACATCGGCAAAGAATTTCTTTCTTTGATGATATGGCCATCCCTTCGCGACTATACCGCTAGCTAGGTAGTTAGCATAGTCGGCGTACTATGGTTCTTCTCGGTATTCCACCATTTCCAGGGACTCCGTTGGGCACTTTTCGTTGATTTGCTTGTCCCTGGTTGCCTCCAAAGCTAGGTCTTCTAGGCGCGAAAGATGATCTGCTACGGTGTTTTCTGCTCCTCTTTTGTCTTTGATTTCAATGTCAAATTCTTGGAGGAGTAGAATCCACCGAATCAAACGTGGTTTGGCATCCTGCTTCTTGAAGAGATATCGAATGGCTGCATGATCTGTATAGACTATTGTTTTAGAAAGAACAAGATAAGAACGAAATTTATCAAAAGCAAATACCACGGCTAGTAATTCCTTTTATGTTGTTGTATAATTTTCTTGTGAATCGTACTAGCATAATAAATTAGGTGAAAATGCTTATCTTTTCTTTGTCCTACCGCTCCAACTGCAAAGTCACTTGCATCACACATGATTTCGAAAGGTAATTTCCAATCAGGCGCTATCATAATAGGTGCATTGACTAGCATTTCCTTTAGGGTTAGAAATGCTTGATTGCAATCCTTGTCAAAGATGAAAGGGGCATCTTTTTTCAAGAAATTTGGTTAGAGGCCTTGAGATTTTAGAAAAGTCTTTGATAAATCGTCTATAGAATCCGGCATGCCCTAGAAACTTCTGATAGCTCTACCGGAGGATGGGGGTGGTAATCGAGAAATAGTGTATATTTTGCTCGATCAACCTCCATTCCTTCGCTTTAGATTTTGTGACCGAGTATTATTCCCTCCGTTACCATGAAATGGCACTTTTCCCAGTTAAGGGCGAGGTTAGTTTCCTCACATCGGGATAGCATTCGTTCAAGGTTATCGAGGCATTGGTCGTATGAATCTCCAAAGATAGAAAAGTCGTCCATGAAGACTTCCATTGTCTTTTCTATCATATCATGGAAGATGGCCACCATGCAATGTTGAAAAGTTGCAGGGGCATTACATAGACCAAACGGCATGCGTCGATAAGCAAAAGTTCCACAGGGACACGTGAATGTTGTCTTTCTTGGTCTTCGGGTGCTATCGGGATTTGAAAGTATCCTGAAAAACCATCTAAGAAACAATAAAATTTGTGACCGGATAATCGTTCTAACATTTGATCAATAAAAGGCAAAGGAAAATAATCTTTCCTTGTTGCTTCATTTAATCGACGATAGTCTATACATACCCTCCATCCTGTGACGGTTCTCGTTGGTATTAATTCATTTTTCTCATTAGTTATTACCGTCATACCTCCTTTCTTTGGAACTACTTGGACGGGACTTACCCACGGACTATCGGAGATAGGGTAAATAAGTCCGGCGTCAAGTAATTTGATGACTTCGTTCTTAACCACTTCTTGGACATTTGGATTTACTCTACGTTGTGGTTGTATTACTGATTTATTGTCATCGTTCATTAAAAGTTTGTGCGTGCATATGGAAGGACTTATGCCTTTGATATCTACAAGCTTCCAAGCGATCACATTTTTGTGTTTTTTCAAAAGTGAAATTAATTTTTCTCTTTCTAAGCTACTTAATTTAGACGAAATAATTACAGGTGATTTACCATCTTTGTCAAGAAAAGCATATTCCAAACCTTTTGGAAGTTCTTTGAGCTCAAGAGGTGGGTCTTTAGGAGACTCCTTATTTGGTTGCTCATTTCGATCAAGAACCACAAAAGTTTGTTATATGGCGACCTTTTTTTCAACAAAGTGGTCAATTTCTTCTCTTATATCGGGTGGTTCATCTTCATCTTCAATTAGGGGGTCATTATTGCCGAATGGATATTTCATTGAACGCTCAAGATCGACACTTCTTTTAAATGCCCCTAATTAAATAGATAGATTGTTGTGCTTCCGGTTTTTCAAAGCTTCGTGGGTTTTTGCAAAGGGCCGTCCTAACACTAGAGGAGCGTCATCAAGGATGACAAAGTCGGTTGGGATTACCATTTGATTTGTTTGGACCAAGACATCCTCAACTACACCGATTGATTTTATTACTTTCCGATTGGATAGAAAAATGGGTATTTGAAGTGGAGAAGAATCACTAATACTTAATTTTTCGAAAATGTAGTTTGGCATTATATTAACACGAAGATCTTTATCAATTGTGATATTACTAATAAAGGAGTTTTGAAAAAAAACATGGAACCGGTGTAATGTTAATTTCAAATGGATCTTCTTTTATTAGCGAAGTTTGATCATTTGTTAACTTAATGCTTACCGTTTCGTCAATTTTTGTGTTAGTGTTTAGCTCTTTTAAAAACTTAGCATGAGTGGGTACTAAACAATGATTTTCGAAAGAGGGTGACAAGAGATTAATTCTTTCAAAATTAGACTGTTCTTGAATTTTAACGTTGTCGGACTCACCTTTTTCGTTGTTTAACTCATGTGTCGGTTTTTCACTTACTTGTTCTTCCATTTTTACATTTTCAACTATCTCTTCTTTATTTAATTCTTCTCTTGCGCGGGACTCCTCTTCCCTTGCGCGAGATTCTTTTATGCATCGTTCGATAGTTTTAATTTTTTCTATTATCCTATCGGCTATGTCGGTGATAGAGTAAGGATCAGGATCCTCAAAGCTTGAATCCAGATGTTTGATCCTTTGTTCCTCATAAGACTCATAGGAAGTAGATGGTTCACACCATTGCACTTCGTTGTAAGTATATGATGGATAAGGGTCCTAATTTTGTTCTTCATAATACTCATATGAGGTGGGTTGTTCACGCCATGGTTCATCATAATAAGCATATGAAGATGGAGGCTCATGTGACACCTGTGTCACTTCAACCATCAAACAAATGCCAAACCAATGAAATATTGTATTTCATACTTGGGATTTGTAAAAATATGTGTATCGTTTGCACATATCAACTCTTGTTCGATTTTAAGCTTTAAATCGCTTTCTGGAGGGTTATACGCGCTCTGATGCGTAAATATAACCAGTTTAATCCAACGAACACTCTGGAATAGTGAAATAGGCTTAACATACCTTAAATAACCTTTACATAACTTAGAAATAAGTTTTGAAGGCTTTGGTATGTCAAAAACAAGTAAATTCGCTTACAGGGACTAAACTTGATAAACTGCAAAAGTATGCCAATTTAAACTGTAACGAACATTCCAGAACATGACCATAAGTTAAACACACCTTAAATATACTTTATATAGCTTAGAAATAGGCTTTGAGGGGTTCGGTGTGCTAAAATAAACTTTTGGGTCATTCAGGGACTAAAAGCGTCAAAAAGTGCACAAGTTTGCATTTTCACGCATAACTTACGTTCTGAATACATCCGGACATTCAAAAATTTATGTAAGCACTAAAATATTTTATTTTAGTGTTTGGCATAAGAAAAATCCATTCGTCACGCATTTTGGATCGTTTTTCGCGCTTGTGCGCATTCCGTCGTAATTAAGCGATCAACGCGATCGTACGACCAAACGAACCAACGTCCGGCATATTTTTGAGCATGTTTTATGTCCACAATGTTTAGGCATCATTTTAGGGCCTTAACGTTGGCTTAACAGGCCTTAAACGTGTCAGAAATGGCTTAAATATGTAACAGGGACCAAAACTGTCATTTATGAAAGTTGGTTCTGATCAGACAAGGCCAGGCGGCCCGCGTAAGTTTAGTGACTCCCTTTACGTGGCCCGCGTCAAGTTCCCAGATCAGATAAGATCAATTAATCCGCAGATTACAGCTGTTAAACTCCCATCCACACACTCACACTTGCCCTTTCAGTTCATGAGGGGCCATTTTTAGTTACCATAACTTTCCAACAAGCGTACGCCTTAGATTCGATCACAGTTTCCAAGAAACGATCCTAACGGTTCGGGAAATCCTATAAATACCCATATCCCCCAACTTCAAAACCCACTATAATCCTGATTTGAGAAGCTCTAAGTTGAAACCTTTGTTTCATACCTGAGCTACTTGAATCAAGATTAGCATTCGGGGACCCTTCGTAAGTATTCCTTCGTTCTTTTATTGCTTTTCGAGTCCGAAAGTCAAACTTTGTTTGACTTTCTGCATTGACCAGTTTATGGTCAATGCGAAGTTCGTTTGAACTTCGCAACGTGATTGTAATCACGATGGTTATAGTCCCTTGTGACTATGCCTACTGATTACCACGTTGTCTAGGGTCGTAAGGGTAAGCGATCTAATAAATCGCTTATACCTTCGAACCCGACCCATTTGGTCGATCATTAGGATCCGACCAAACACATTAGGTGACCATAGTATATAGGGAATAACCTTCCGAGGTTATACCTTATGGTCGCTTCGTTTAAGTAGTTGTATGATAGGTAGTTTATATGCCTTAGGTAAATTACCAAAATGCCCTTTTTACGCCAAAATTCATTTTAAGCATATGTAACATAAATTTTGGCATCTAAACTGATTTGGTAACAATATTAGACATGTGAAGGCATATTTTACTTGTCATAGGACTAGTTAGGCGTTTCGAACGCGTTTTACGTGAACGACGCGTTAAAGTAGCATAAGCTACCTAAACGGGTCGTAATGGGTCGTAAGCACTTAAGTTAGGTTCATTTTAGTATGTGGGCTTTGTTAAACCATATTATACGAGTCTCCATACTCGTTTGGTCTACGAACCCTCATTCTATCCGATCCTCCGATTTAGGTCCGGTTTATTAACGTAGTTACCTATATTAGGTGCCGTTTGATTTCCGTGATCTCTAGCATTGTTTGGTTGTTACTCAAGGACTACTGAGCAATCTCAAGTGAGTACATAGTTCCCCTATTTTACTGTTTTCCAAACTGTTTTGGGGTGAAGTATGTGTACCTATGTGTTATTTTCATGATTTCAAAGTATAATTGATTATACATGTTATTACTTATCTTTTGACAAACTAAATGACTATCTATGGTTTAAACACTGATTTCTCAAAGAACATAAAATAAAAATGTTGAATTATACTTATTTTATGTTCACCAGACCGATTGTTAGTATGATATAGCGCTATAGGATTAGACACCCCATTCCTGTTGTCATGGAATGTCTGAAACCAATTTGTTTCTCCATCCAAATAGGGATTGCCTTTGTGGTATCCTTATAGTCTCAAAGGTGTAGTTTGATGCACTAGGTCTGAATGAATTCTTAAATCACACATTTAAAGTATATTTTGATATACTCCCAAAAAGTATAGTTTGATATACTCCCATGTGTGATATTGTACAGAACCAACATATATATTTTATCAACAAACCAAAACATATTTTTATATGTTATTTATAAAACCCAAAGCATATTTTGATATGTTATTTATGAAACCAAAACATAGTTTAATATGTTATTTACAAATCCAAAAGTATACTTTTAATATGCTACTATAAGGTTATTCGTTTAACCTTACATTATTTTACAAAGCATAACTTTTGATTTATTCAAACACTTTGTTTTGTACATTTTTACTTGTGGTTTAATAGATCTCATTTTACTTACCATACATAACTTTTGTTTACACATTACATGGTTTACATTTAACTTGAGTTATACAATAACATTGGACTATTGGTTTAAACATGAACATTCTATATTGGTGGTTTGGTTTGAGTAAGTGAGTTAAGTAACGAGGCATGTGTAATATGATACAAGCATAGTGGATACGCCGCTGGTACTTCCTATATATAAGTGTTTATATGGTATTACATATCGTAGCGTTATTTGAATCATTTCAATTTAAGTCATATAACATTTTATACAAATAACATACTTTTCATAAGACATTGTTTTACAACAACTTATCTTATACAAACTCATTTTACATGGTTATTCATTTAACCATACATTATTCTCTTATTTATACATATCATCTGAACTTATTGTTTTTCAAATAATTTACAAAACAAAACATTTTACAAGGATCATGACTGACTTTTGTTAAACAACTCTTTCTAAACTTATAAGTCATGAATCCTATATTCACAAAACCTATGTATCTCACAGGCATTTTTATGCTGACGTACATATTTTTACACATGTTTCAGGTACTGCTTTGCAATGACTATTGATACATGCTACATTTAGGATGGACTCGTGCCTTAGCAACTTTAAAACTTGGAAGATCATAGTTGTACTTATTTGATTGTATTAAAACAATGAGTTCATTTATTCAATAAAACATAATTTAATTATTCCATGGTTATGAAACAATGATTCTGTTACAACACTCCCCGACGTTTCCGCCACGTCTAGTCGCTTTACGTGGTCGGGGTGTGACAGCTCATATCTTGGTTCCTCAAAGTATGAGTATGAAGGCTCATACCTTGGTTCTTCAAAATATGAGAATGAGGGAGAAGGTTCATACCTTTGGTCTTCATAGGAGGTGTATGAAGTGGTTGGCTCGTATCTGGGCTCCTCATAGTAGGTGTATGAAGTGGATGGTCAAAATAAGTCATAATATTGTACCGAGTGCGGGTCACCACAAATGGTGCAATAGTCTTCCCTATAATCATCCTCTTCATAGGTGTAGTTGTAGCCTCCTGAGTATTGATCCATAAGAATCACTGAGCAGACCAACAGAGTCTCGAGACCAGAAAACAAAAATAAAAACGGAAACAAAGGCTGGACACGGCCCCGTGGTCAGTGAGCACGGCCCGTGTTCAGAATCTGTATCTGGGCGTTTTAATAAAAGTTACTGGTTTTGTGGAGCACGGGGCGTGTTCAATGAGCACGGCCCCGTGTTCAGACTCTGTATCTGGGTGTTTTTATAAAAAAATGCAGCACGACCCCGTGTTCAATGAATACAGCCCCGTGTTCAGGCTACTGTAAATGCAAAAACTAACTAAAATGCAGAAAAATGAGTGCGGTTTTGAAAAGGTTTTGAAAAACTGATTAGGCCGTCGATTTTAAGCTTTCTTAAAATCCTTGTGTCCCCGGCAACGGCGCCAAAAAAACTTGATGTGCGTGAGTGTCGTATAGTTTTTACGTATATTTTTAGCCCTTTTTACACTTTAGTCAAGTTTTAAATTTATAAAACACGATACTTTACTAACACTAAACACACATATGGGCAAGTGCACCCATCGTGAGCGTAGTATAGCGTTGGTAAGATACCGAGGTCGTCCAAGGATACAAGAGCTTTTAGTATCGGTTTATCCTCAACGTCTAATCAAATCAAAATTTAGAAAAAGGTTTTTAAACAAGAAAATAAAACTAACTAAAAATGCTGAAAATAAAAATAAAAATAAAACAGATAGACAAGATGAATCACTTGGATCCGACTCGCCTTTAGTGTAACCTTTGATTATTTTCGCACTTTTGCACTTTTTAAGAGATTATCTTAGTTATAGTAGTAGGCCCCTCTTTTGAAGGTGACGTTACCCTCAACCCAGTAGTTTGAGTCAGCGATTATTGAAAGATAACTAATTAAGTTATTAATGCATAATGTGGTAGGCCCCTCTTTTGAAGGTGACGTTACCCTCGACTAAGTAGTTTGAGTCAGCAGGGATACAAGGGTTAAAGTTTTAATAGTAGCTTACATATGAGGGGATCAAGGAGTTCGGACCCCTGCCATCCAATACCCGTGGGTATTGATGGAGGTCCTACTAAACTTGACCCAGGTCCTTGCAGGATCTATACACTGAACAAGGCAAGACTCTTACTAAACCGTTCCCTTAACCCCCGACCAGGTAGCCAACATATCTCCATATAGACCGTGGAGATATGAATGGTGTAAATCTTTTATTTTATATAGACAGTAAAATAACGCCAAGAAACCACAGACAAATGATAAGGAAGATTCACCTTCAACATAAGAAACTAATTATCAAAGTCATTAATACATAACCAAATAAAAAGTGCGAAAAGATTAAAAATAAAAAGTATTACACTAAATGCTTGTCTTCACCAAGTGATGTAAGAGATGAAACCCGTTAGTTATGGTGAGGATGATGAGTTGTATGATCACCCATGTCCAAATTCTTGTTTACTATTGATGTATTATGATATGTATGATGGATTCTTGTTAGAGGAATAGAAAGAAATTAGATGTTGATATGTTTGATGTTTATGTGTGAATGATACATGTTGATTAGTAGGAAGATTTGGTGAATTATGTAGGAGTTTAGGAGATTATGCATAAATTAGTTTTACATTATGCTTAGAGGGTAGTACGGGGGGCGTGTTCAGCCTTCTGTTCTCTTATTTTTGCTTGGGGAGATGCTCTCGAGGGGTCGGGCATGCCACGTTTATTCCTTTTCTTGTATTATTGTTAGATTTGGCTGTATTTTTGCTTTTTTTGTTCATTTGAGCGCATTTAATACTGAAAATACAAAAGGAAGACAAAAACACATTTTTTCCAACATTAGTACTAAAAATGGATTAGTTTTATGCCACATTTGATGTAATTTATAAGTTGCATTTTGCTCACATCAACGTTTATAAATAACATTTAATAATGATAAAGTAAATGATTTTCTAATGAATTTATTTTTTTGTGTTCTCACATATATGTAGATATTTATCTATGTTTCTTGAAAAATTTCATGCAAAATCTAAACGATCAAACATAATTGATATTTTTGTTCTTTTATTATTCGGTACAGTTTCGTTTTTCTTTTATAACTTATCATAGTGTTTTGTAAAGTTTCAGATACATTGTCTAGTTCAAAATCCAAAAAGCTCCACATATATTGAAAACAATGGCGGATCTAAAAATCTACATAGGGGTAACGTTTCAACAAAAAGGGCAAACAAAATCGAAAAAACGACAAATTTTTTCAAAATTTATACTACTGTCGAAGCGTCACAAAAGCGTCAAGGGGCAACTCTAGGCCCGCCCCTGCTTCAAAACGAATTGTTTGGTTCAGTTTTGGATCAACTATAAATATCTGAAACACGAATCGGAGTATATTATGTATATTTCTTTTTATTCGACTCTTCAGGTTTTCTAGTTATAAAATTTCCAATATAAGGTTGTGGTAGTATTTAGTTTATCCACGTGATATAACTTTTATTCAAAATCATTAATTACAAATTTGACATTATCAGACTTATCTTTCTGTCACACGAGGATGCCCTATGTCTAATTAAATATGATTTGTAATATTGGTTTTATAAGTCATGAGAGCATTCACATCCTAACCATCAAATTATGTGAGGAAGAGTTTTTATATTATAAAGGGTATAAAAAGTGGTTGTGAGTAGAGGAGAGAGAAAATGTTACTGTTCATCTGTATATTTGGGGGGACACTGTTCACCCGTTATAATTTTTTAATATATTTTGAAAGTGGTTGTGAGTGGAAGTGGGAGAAAAATGTAATGATAATATTATTTAATTGAAAGGAGAGAGAAAAAGTATTTGTTTTTAGTGGAAATATATTGATATAAGAGTTGTTTTTTAGTGGAATGTATGTATAATTTGATGGATTGGATGTGAATGCTCTGAGAATAAGATTTTAAAAATATAGGTTTTATAGGTCATGAGAATTAGATTTTAAAATAATTATTAGTAATAACTATGCAACTGCTAATCCAATATTACATGGGCAATGCATAGAAATGATGAGAGGATATCTGATTATAAACACAAACATATGGAGTATTACTAATTTTTTTTGAACGGCCAACAAACTTAATCCCGAGCACTCTCGGGGCACCCACTGGACAAACGGAGTACTCCGAGAGTAACCCGAGTCCACCACCAATTACGGGGAAAACCCGGTAACCCACCCGCCCGTAGGCACGACGGTAAAATTACCGGTAAAAACCCGTTTGGCTCAAGGATCCAACCCAGGTTTTCCCTGGGTCTCCTATCATTGCCCACCAGTGTCTCACTCTGCACCAAGTGGGAGTCGAACCTGCATCTCTCAATAGAAATGCAAGCCCTCCACCACTTGATCTAGAGATCATTGGCGGAGTATTACTAATTACTTAATTACTTATTACTTAATTAATATTATTAATATTATCTCAAGGCTCTTACCCGATTATTTAGATGGTTGAGCTTAATTACGGGGCTGAAAATCAATCGAAGTAAAAGTAAAATTTATGGGGTAGGGGTGTCTAACTCCGAGGTTACTTCTTTTGCGAGGATGGCTAACTGCGGATACGGTTCATTTCCTTTTACTCATCTGGGAATTCCAATTGGTGTGAATATGAAACGGGAGAAGTTCTGGAAGCCAGTGTTGGATAAATTTTCTGCCCAGCTTTCTAAATGGAAAGCGAGACATCTTTCTTTCGCTGGGCGGATGACCCTTGCTAAATCGGTTCTTGGTAGTCTCCCTTCGTATTTTCTTTCTTTATTTGCGGCCCCCAAGGGTATAATTCAGAAGTTGGAAAAGATTAGAAGGGATTTTGTCTGGGGGAATAGCGGTTCAGGACATAAGATGAGATGGATCCGGTGGGGGTTCATGTTGAAAGTGAAGAAACTGGGCGGTATGGGTCTTGGGGGTATCCGTAATTTTAATCTTGCTATGTTATCCAAATGGTGGTGGAGGTTCCTTTCTAAGCCAAATGAGTTGTGGGCCTCGGTGGTTGGAGCGATTCACAAGGGAAATAACACCTCTAATCCGCCCGATATTCCAGTAAAGAAATCCATTCCGGGCTTATGGAAGGATATTGCTTCGGTTGAAGCTGCGCTGCAAAAAGAAGGTATCATCCTTAAAGAGAAGTTGGTTATGAATGGTAATATTTGGATTTGGAGGTCGGATAATTATGGGGAATTTTCAATTAAGCAAGTTCGGTTTGATATTGACGCAGCTAATGAAGATCCGGTCAATAGAAGTATCATTTTTAGCTGGAATTGTTGGGCCCCGCCAAAAGCCAATTACCTCTTATGGAGATCCTTAATCGGTAGGATAGCTTCCAAAGCTGGGCTGATCCGTAGGGGTATTCCTATCATTGATGGAACATGTTCTCGGTGTGGTTTGGGTTTGGAGGATCCAGACCATATTTTTATAGGTTGTCTTTGGGCTCGCAGCATTTGGTGGAGCATTTTGAGATGGATGCGGATTTCTTTCCCTATGGAGATTGTTAACATCAGTGGCATGATGGAGTTTATTAATAACCAGCCTGGTGGATCCAAGTGGAAAAGGGCAGTTTATACTGTTATGCTGGCAACGGTTTGGAGGATATGGATGGCTAGAAATGAGATGACTTTTGATGGCCGGTTCATCCCTGTTACTGTTTCGGTCGACCTTATTAAAGAAGATGCTTTTTTGTGGCTTAGCAATCGGTCCAAGTGCAAGATGCCAAGCTGGGAAAATTGGAGGATATTTGATATTTCGTTAATGCTGTAATCTTGTGGTTTAGTTCGGTTTTTTGTTTCTTGTTTGTATTGTTTCGTTTCTTGTCCTTCCTTTTTGTTTCTCTCAGCCTCTTGCTGGCTCTTTATATATATATATAAAGTGTTTTTGCTGGTAAAAAAAAAAAAATATCTATTAATAATTAATTAATAATTATAATTATAATAATTAATAATTTAATATTTAATAATAGAATGGAAATGAACAATTATTGAATGGTGTTATTGGTGGTTTTAGACAGTTGTTTTCTTTGATTGGATCAGCTGGGTGGCTGCATGTGGGATAGTGCCACCCTGCCGGTTGAAACAAGGGCATTAAGCCACGTTTCAAGGGCTTAACTGTGAATCAGCAAATGGTTTAAAAAAACATTTACGTAACCGCCTATAAACTCTAAACCACATTTCCTCCTCATCTCCCCACACAAACACACTAGAGAGAGAATCAGGAGGAGATAAAGGTTCCGGCGGGATCCAACCATTCCGGTCATCTCCGTCGGCGTACTCCGACAAGTCATCGTTTTCAACCCAAAGGTCAATAATGGCGATTCTGTTTAGGGTTTTGACCACGAACCCATTTCTCCGGCGGCGGTGATTAAAGGTTTCGTGTTACGGCAACGACTTCCAGATGGACCTTTGCTTGTAAAGGCGACTAGGGTTTTGAGACTACTGGCATGGATTCCGGTGAGAAGCACCAGCGTCGATTAGGGGCTGCATGTGCCAGAGTTCAGTGGTTTCGAATTAATATTAGGGGATTGTGATGTGGAAGAGGTTAGGGTTCGAGCAGTGATGGGGCAATGGTGATTTTGTTCAAGCAAAACCACCGCTGACGACGGAGGTGCCGTACATGTGCTGACCGCGGAGGTATAAATTGTTTTTTTTTCATATCTAATATGTATTATTTCATATAAGAATTATTTTAGTGAACTTGGGAAGAAAGAATCAGAGGTGCGTATTGATGAAGTTTTAAACTTTTTGCCTTGACTTTGAATGTGAGTTAGTAATGAGTATTTAATAAAGTTTAAAAACTGATGAATCGTGAAGGAGAATTTCAGAGTGTTTTTAATGAAATTGAGTTGGTTGGGATGAAAGTTTTACAGGGGTTTGAATCGGTGGGTGGCCACCATGTAGAAATTGATAAAGGATGAAAGAGATTGCTTTAAACAAAGAATTCGAAAGACAGTTCCAGAAAGAAATTGAGAAAAAAATGTTGTGTAAAAGATTGATAAAAAATGATCGCGTGTCTCGGGGAAAATAAAATTATTGAGATTCAAAAAAGTAATTGGGAAAAAGAAATTATCGAGATTCAAAAAGAAATTGGGAATAAAAGGTCTACTAACAATTAATTACACGTAGTTTCATAAAATATTAAAAATAAATTGATATCTATAATAATCTAGTAATTTAGTAAGATGAGATGAACTACTAATATTTAACTAAAAGTTTTGTATCATATATTTAACCAAAAACAATTGCTTTTATAGAATAAGACTACGTAGGATGCTAATGTAAATTTAATAAAAGTGTCCATAGTAAAATAGTAAATGAAGATACAATAGGTAATAGTAAACTTAAAAAATGAAAATATAATTGGAATGTCTTTGTAATTTAAATTTTGGAGAAACATAAACACAAATAGGTACGGAGTATTGGAACCATATTGATATTATACCATAATGATAATGAAGTAAATACTAACGTATAACTTCAACTATCTAAAAATATTGAGTGTAATTACACTACTAATGCCGTAGAACAGATATTGACCAAGCAACACCACAAGTCGCAAACGCTAGGTTGTCGCCGCAGTGCGCGACATGGATAAAAACTAGTTGTAACAAAATACAAGTAAAATGAATAGTTCTTTACTATGATTGATTGAGGTGTTCGATAGACCAACCAGTGGATACTACGTGACATCCACTAATTTATTTCTTATTTGTCTTCGATTAATATATATGTATATATATACAGTCTCAGGACGCTGTAAAAATGACATTTTTGTAAGAAGTGTGAGAAGACATAAGAATTGACATGTAGGCATCATGGTTTGCACTTGTGTATAACTTTTTGGCAAGAAAAACACCAAACATAACAATTTAAAACACAATATAATGAAGTCTAGGCTTAAAAAATAAAACACCATGCCAAGAACATTAACTAGTGTGTTTTAAGTGTTCAGCAGTGTGTTTTAAATTTCACGCCCATAATATGTTGTATTGTATTTTAAATTGTTATATTTGGTATTTTTCTTGCCAAAAAAGAGAGGTGATGTGGTGGAAAGAGTGTTGTCTTACAACCCGGTATATGCTAGTTCAAACCCCTGGATGTTGGTTTACTCTTAGATCGGTATATTTTGACAAAACAATTGTTAGGTACATAATAGTAAACAGATGGTTTAAGCAAAAGACACCCTTGATAGCATGATGTATAGAGGTGCACAAATCAGGTTTTAGCACGTATCCGGACCTGGGTAAGGCCAAATCAGGTATAATGGTACCCAGGGTATTAGGGTATCTATCTGAAAGAACCATCCATCGGAATTTAGAATAAAACCTAGTGGAACTGGTTCAGGTACAACGGGGTGCGAGTACACCCAAAAATGGGTACAAATTGGGTAGGGGTGGAATTTTTTAAAACTTACCATCTGAAACCGGTTCCTAACGGTAACATAACCGTTTGGAATTAGTTATTTACCATTCTAACCTTCTATATTAGTATAAATAGGTCTACAATATTTAGTTTTATCCACACCACTTCTCTAATTCTCAAACATTCTTTAAAACAAAAAACCTCTCAAAGTTTTTTTTATACCTCTAAGACTCCAACAATGGCAAGTAACGAAAATGTTGTTTTGGTGCTTGAAACCAACCAAACCCCGAGGTTTGAAAGCACTACGACTTGTGTCTAATGTCGGAAAACATCGAGATGGTTTGGTGAAAATATTGTGAGAAATTCTTGAAAGCTGTGTCAAACTCAACTCTCAAAAAACAAACGGACAAACATTGCCCAGTGAAAAAAGCAAAAAAAAAAAAAAAAAAAAAAGAAGGGGAGTCGTCTGTATTCACTAGATAAAAGTAGTGGTAGTGTTTAACTTTCACTTCATGTGTTTTTGGTTTATTGTTAAGTTGTAATGTTTATGCTTAGGATGTAATATCCTAATGTTTAATGTTTAATATTTCCTTTATTAATTTGTAATGTTTAATGTTTAGTCGTAATAAAATAACATTAATATTAAAGATAGTTAACATTGCACATAAATACTATTACTAAAATTGTTAGTTCATATGTCTGTAGCTTCCGTCAGCATTGAGTGTTATTTTGTAGTGTGAATATCATTTGTGTATATGTATGTAATTGTATGTTTGTTTGTATAACGACAAACCAGGGAATGGTGCCTAACTGTAAAAGTGTATCCGACGGATGTCAGATGTCATCCGATCGGATGGCCATCCGATCGGGTGACACTTTATAACCTCCCTGATGTTTTCCTATAAATAGCTTGTAAGTCCCGAAAATACGGATCAAACAACGATATCAAACAATCACCAAGGATGGGCGGAATCCAAACTTGATGATCTTCAAGAAATAATCAAGAACACTATGAAGATTTGAATATTCAAATGATTCAATGCTTAAACTTGCATACAAGGAGCTTGTCTAATACAAGTTTCTAAAACATGGAACCAACCTAAACCCCTAATTTCCATTAACTATTTATAGGGAAGGGTTTCACCCAAAAACCCTAGGCCCATAATTACCCCAAACCCCACTCTAATACCCCCACTTCTAGAACTTGATCCATTAAGCAATTAATCTACTAATCCATAAACCTATTGGGCCTAACAATCTCCCCCTAGGTTTACTGGATTAGATGCTGAATTCGTCAGGAGGACCACTAGGCAACGGAGTCGGATCCGCAAATACACGATTCTTGAACTTCTTCTTCAGCTTAACTTTCAACAGATATCAGCATACCCACATCACTTTGTAGTTGCTCGATCGTCTGATCTTTGCTTGATTTTTGAGCTTGCAAAGATGAGATCTGAACTTCTTTCAGGGCAGCGTCTTGTTCCAACACAATCACTCTTCTTTGCAGCTTCGCTACATCAGCAGCCGTATCATCAGCACTATCTCTTTCTTCAACAAATTTCATTTTGTTGGCTGCAAAGTGCATGGCTGCTTTATCATGCTCAGAGAAATCGGCACCACTGAACTTCCTACATTGAACCTGATGCCGCTTGAGCTTTCTGGTTGCAAATAAGTTGTTTCAGGCAGATCGAGATCGAAATCGAATTTTAAATCAAAATCGAGATCTTGCGTGCTTGTTTCTTGAGTAGCAGCAGTGACTTGTGGATCGGTGGGCATAGTAGGCTATAGATTTGAGCTTGGGCCAGAGAATGATTATCAGGAGCTGTTTCGGTTCTTCGTTTCTTGTTGGATGCCTTTTCAGCATCATCTTCAGTTTTAGGAATAGGTACAGAAGGAGGGTTTTCGACACTATTCTTCAATGATTCAATTAGGGCTTGATGGTCTTCAGTCTTCATTTACGTTGATTCTTGAACGGGTTCCTCAACATTCTCAGAGACGATCACTTCCGCATCACTGTCGTTGTTTGTTTCCTCTTCAGCCATCTCTAACACTTCAGTTTCTATCGCAGCTTTAGCAGCAGCATTCATGAGTTACTCGTCATGTTCTTCGGCAACTGTGGCATTCAAGGGCTTTGGTTTGAAAAGTATAGGAACCTGCAAACCTTGTAATTCGAATAAGTAGTTTGGGAAGACAATGAGAGGATCTGAAATGCTTAGAAAGAGAAAAGGGCCGAAATGTGACTCGAAAGAGAAATGGTTGACAATTTATAGTGTTTCGGATTGGGCCTGAGATCAAACGGCCAAGCCCCAAGTCGGAACAATGGTCCGAATTACATTCGAGAGCAATGGGCCTGATCTGATTCGTTTTATCCGAAATAGTGGGCCCCAATCCGAAACATTGGGCCAGACTATCACTTTAATGTTTTGCATTTTCAGGACAGAAAACATCTTTCTCAAAATCAACAATCCAACCAACCGAGCAACCTTTTTTTAGCAAAGAGATAATCAAAACAAAATAAATTAATAATAGAAAACTAATGGAGGAGTAATATAGGGAGAACCTGCCATGGGATCAAAATCGTTCTCAAACTGATTAAGGGACACTTTTCAGCGCTTCGTTTACTTAGGCGGGTCCACGCAATTGTTGATATGTTTGTCCTCTTAAATCCACCGCTCAAATTTCAACTTTTTGCTTTGTGATACGCTTTTAGGTAGTTTTATACTGTGACATCTGTGTGTCCCATTCCAAGGCATACCCCCGCGATCAAGGTAAGCACAACGGTTCATCGTAGCAGGTGAGTATACTGAGATTATCCTTTTATTATATTTTTTTTATTTTTTCAACGCCAGACTTCCTGGTGAACAGGTCAGTACTTCCGTACAGCAGAGAGACCAAGGAATATCTGACGAGGGCCCTTTTATTCTATTTTTCTTAATGCCAGACTTCCTGGTGAACAGGTCAGTACTTCCGTACAGCAGAGAGACCAAGGAAGATCTGACGTGGGCGAGACAGGTTTTGGCCCTTTTTGTGGCTCTTTTAGCAAGATATCCTGACTGTGTCCAGGTCTGCATATAATCTGGATGCAACAGAGGGACAACCCTGATATCCCAGATGAATCATCAGCATAAAGAGCCAAAACTTCAGATGTTGGCTATCTATCAACACAAGATTTAAGACCATGAAATCATACACCATTGGTCTGTTACCCACGAGATGTCCAGTCCATTATGTTTGTATCACTTTTGTTTCTTTCGCTTTTCGAGCAGCAGACCTATCAACACATCGCAGTGGAGCCTAACCTGTTTAACATTGAAACCTTACGTGTGTTAATCAAGTTCTTTAACACGAAAGCTCATTTCATTTCCCTGCAACTAATTCTCCCCCTCAAACAATGTGTATGTACATATGTGTCCCTCTCCCCCCTAAATTTGTGCATCACACCTTATGCGCAAATTTACTTATCTATTTACATTAGAATAAAAACCCGTTTTTTTTTTGGTCGCTCAGTCGGTTAAAACGCATCATTTTTAAAAGATCCACAAGCACATTGAATCTCGAGATGCTGACAGGTTTTTGTAAAAAGATCCGTTGAATTAGCATCAGTGTGGATCTGTTTGAGTTTAAACAATCCTCTGTCATAGCAATCTCGAATCAAGTGCACCTTGATATCAATGTGCTTGGTTTTAGAGTGAAAGACAGTGTGAAAGACAGGGTTTTGTTAATCTGGATAGCGGCATCATTATCAAAATAAGTAGTAGAGTTTAGATAAGTCAAACCGTAATCCTTGAGCTGGTGTTGTACCCAAAGAACCTGAGAGCAGCAGGCTGCAGATGCTGCAACGCAATTTGCTTCCGCTACAAAAGTGAGCTGCTGCTTCTTGCACTGCCATAAGATGAGACTGTCCCCCAAGAATTGGCATCCAGCTCATGTACACTACATATCCTATCCATCTTTGAATCTGACATATCGAATTTGGCAAGAACGTTGTTGAGATTCCTTGACTGTGTTGACGAACTTGCAAGCCCAGAAACATTTTCACTTCTCTCAACGAGTGCATTTCGAACTTCTTTCTCATCATACGAAAATACTAATGGCCTCCAGACGTGCCACCGGTGTGCATATCTCATCATAATCCAGACCTTCACCTTGTTCGAAACCTTAAACTGCCAATCGTGCTTTGTTCCTTATGATCACGCCGGGGTTATCTTGTTTGTTTCTGAATACCCAGCGCGTTCCAAGAGCACGTTTTCCTTTGGTGAAGAGAATCCCCATCCCTTTGTCGCACATCTGAGATACGCTTAAAAAGGCTGCGCTACAGACCAGGGACATAATTGACGTCAGAGAAGGTGAGAACCCCATTTCTGACAGTGCCCTTCATGGTTATTCTTCCAGATTCTCCTCCCGCGAAGTTGACAAATCCACCGTCGAATATATTTTTTTTGTTATTCAACTGGGAAAAGTCTTCTGTCACGTGTCTGGAACAACAACTATCGAAAAACCAAGGTCTAACGATCGCCCTCCATAGCCGTTCCTGCACACTTAGCGGGATTAATTAAAAACTGGAACCCAGACCATTGTTGACCTGAGTTGACCATTGCTATCTGTATATGAAACCTCACGAAAAATCATATGATTTTTGATAGAATTTGAGGTTTGAGGTGAAGATGTAGATGTTGACGGTTGTGAACACTGAGACTGGGATCTAGCAAGAACCGTGGGCTTCCAAACCTTAGAGTCAGTGTTCTTGTTTGAAATATTTTTCTTTACAGATTTGATTTTTGACTCCATATGCTGGCTTTGGAACCCATTTGTGTTTGAAACCCTTTGATGGTTCCTTTTTGCTAGATTTCAGTCTCCATCAGAAGGCTTGGCATGAGAAAATCGATTTTCGTTTGATCGAAAATGCATAGCCTTCTGATGATGTGTGTTACCGGAGTAGTAGGGAGGATTGACACAGTTTCTAGCTATGTGCCCCGGAATTCCACAATTAAAACACGTCTGCCTTTTCGAGAAAAAGACATTTAGTTCTGCTTGTGTTATTCTCGAGAACTGAGCAAGTCTCTTCTTTTCTTTTGGTGCTGATTGCTTTTGTTCATGTTTGATCTTGGATGGACCCTGCTCACGGTTGTCAGCAAGAGAGTAAGCATCCGCAACTTTACCCTTCATATTTGACTTAGTTTGCCTGAGACTTGGGTTTTCCTTCTGAACTTTCTTTTTCCGTTGCTTTCTGTTTTTACGTGAGTGTTTCTTCTTTGGAGGAACAGGTTTAGAAGATTTTGCTTCATTTGAAACAGTTTCTTCAGATTCTGATTCATTTGGATCACAAGTTGATTTTTTTTTGTTGAATATACTTCCACAGATCCCTTTTCATTAGAAACTATGTTCTCAGGAGTTTTGATAGAAAAGGTTTCCACAAATATCTCTTCTTCAGTTTCATCATTTGACTCAACTGACGAATTAATTTCCATGGATCCCTTTTCCTCAATCTTCGAGATCCCATGAGTTTCTTCAGAAATGCATTCTATGAAAGTCTTTTCTTCAGCTTCATCAACCTCTGAGTCCTTGACATCAGCTGCTTCTGATTTCTTATGCGAAGAGTAGTCTATGTTTGAACCAGTTTGGTTCTCTTCGGGCGTTGCACTGCTTGAATCTGAGTGTTTGACGCATTCAGAATTCTCAGAAGTACTATGCTCATTTTCTGATCTACCAAAATCTGCAACTTGACTGTCAGGTTCGTGAGATGATCCCTCTTCACGAGGTTCTGATGTATCATCTGATTTTTCAGGAAAACTAGGATAGTTGTCTGAACCATCAGAATGGCTTTCTGAGTCACTTGAGACACATGTATCAAGTTTATCAGTCGATACATCAGGTTTCCTTGTGAAAACATTTTCATCACGATCTAAAATCACAGCGCCAGATTCATCAGTTCTAGTCGGAACACCATGAGCCTCAGTAAAATAAGAAAAAAACATAGTTCCAAGCATAAAGGCCATTTTTATCAGAAATAACATTATCAGCAGCACTTCGATGTGATTCATCATCCTCTTTAGACTTCTCTTCAGTTCTTACTGACTCTGCACACAAACTAGAACAGTTAGTATTTTTAACAGAACCAGAATTTGGTGAACTTTCCTTCATCTCCTCTGCGGGTTCGCTAACTGGTTCCGTTTTCGTTTCAGTTTCGGCTTCTGTATGTATTCCGTTTTCATTTATCTGATTGGACTTATCTGCTGATTTATTTTGAACATTTTCATTTTTGACAAAACTCATTGGTTTTTTGAAATCAGCATGGGGATGCTTTTTAAACTTAGATGGATCATATTCAACATAATCACTAGGTTTGCCATACATCATAGTGTCATAATTTTCCATCTCCTGCTTAGTGATTGGTAATCTGGAATAATTATGATTGTATGGTGGCGGAACCTATTTATACCCCAAACCCTTTCCTTGTTTTCTTGATAAGCAAGTTGCACATTACACATATTTTGAACTGTGGCACTGGAAGTGTCAAACTTTTTGATGTTTAACTCGTTCTGTTTGTATTTTCCAGTGAGGAGCTCTAGCTCACCCTTCACAGAGTCACATTCAAGAGTTTTGACTGTGAGTCTATGTTTATAGTCGTGAACCCAACATTGCTGTTGATTCACGTCTCTGTGAAGTTGAGCTATGCCCTTTTTAAGTGCTTCAATCTTTTCATAGAGAATTTTATTATTCTCTCGAAGACTGACGTACTTTTCCATCACAGTGTTGTAATCAGTGATTAATGCTGAGTTTTGTGATCTCAGAAATGCAACTTTCTTTCTACAGTGCTCGGAACATAAAAGAGAATTTAGCGTTTCAGAAAGTGATTTCGGTTCTTCAGTTTGAGCCACTTCATCGGGATGAGATCCTGTCGATTGTGGGGCCTTCATATCAGATAATGTAGCAGCTACGGGTGAAGATGAGGGAATCTGAGCAACGTTGGGATTAGTAGCAAGTGGTGAATTAGCAACGGCCTTCCCACAGTTGGATATAGAAGACGATGTGTTTTCGAGATTCTGATTCCTCTGCTTGTCCTCCTGAACATATTCATTGACAAAGGAAATCACATCTCTCGTTTCTGTTGTGCAATGATTGCATTTTCCCATAATAATAGCAACACGATAGTCCCATGTCTTGCTTCGAGGCAATCCGTACAAAAAGGCTCTGTTAACCCTACCACGTGTCACATACAATCCGCTCTTCTCGATTTCAGAAAGCAGCAATGTAAACCTTCTGATTACGTCTTCTACGCTTTCACCCTCAATGAAACCGAAACTATCGAGTTTTTCTAAGAGCAACTGACGTTGAGAATCAGTACTTGAAGAAGTCATCATTGAACCAAGTAATAACCCGTGAACTCGCATGAACGTCGCAAACGTATGAACCCGCAACCTTTACTGCAACTCAAAAACTTGTCAAGACTTATCAAAACGAACACACCTTTTTTTTAAGATTTCTATATAATTTTTAATTTTTTTTAAATAATAATTAACAATTTTTTTAACTTTTAAAATATAATAATTAATAGTTTTTAATATATTATATATAAAAACCTTTTTAATTAATATTAAAATAAACTATTTATAATATTATAATTATATATTTTAACATAAACTTTTAATATTAATATATATTAATGATTACCTAATAATTAATAATTAATATTATAATAATTATATTTAATAATCCTAAACGACAAAAAAGATGTCGTTGTCTGTCTTCTTCGTAAAACCGTTCCCGAAACCCTAATAACTAAACGCAGCCGCCACGGAGATTCGACGGAGCCGATGATGATGAACGGAGATTCAGCGATGACCGGAGATAATGGCGGAGGTCAACGATGAACGATGGAGAAGATGATTGGAGTTCGCGGTGAAAGATGGAGACAAGATATGCGAAGTCAGAGGTGAATGATGGAGGTGAACGTGATGTAAACGGAGGTGACCGGAGATGAGATGGAGCAGGTTGATGATTGGTGGTGGTCCGACGGTGTTCGGTGGACGACAGAGTGTCCGGTGGTGACAGAGGGTGTCGGAGATGATTACAGGAAGTTTAACGATGACGAATGTCTTGGTTCTGAATGTCGAAGTGATGATGAATGTCGAAGTGAGGATCCCGGATGATTTCGGATTAGATGAAATGATTCCGGATGAAAAGAAAAACAATGTCGGATGATTTCGGATGTATTACGAATGATGTCACGGATCAATGTCGGATAGATATGGTGTTTGAAATGATGATATTGTTGATAGTGATTACGGATGAAAACAGGATGAAGATGATGATGTTGGTCCGAGATGATGTAAGATGATGTGCTGTTGATGATTTCGAATGAAAAATGTGATGATTTGAATGTATCTCGGATGATTGCGGATGATGATGATATTCTGATGAGTGTCAGATGATGATGAAATGATGATGTTGAAGTCAGACGTTGTTGTCGGCTGTTGATGATTTATATATTTTAAGGATTTTTGAAGAATAACACTTTTGTTAAAGATTAAAAGGCAAAATATGATTATTTTATGAAGAATCCGATGAACACGATGAAGATCACGAAGAACACGATGAAGATCTTCAACAAAAATGCAGAATTTCTTGATGTTTGATATCTATATGGCTCTGATACCAATTGTAAGTCCCGAAAATACGGATCAAACAACGATATCAAACAATCACCAAGGACGGGCGGAATCCAAACTTGATGATCTTCAAGAAATAATCAAGAACACTATGAAGATTTGAATATTCAAATGATTCAATGCTTAAACTTGCATACAAGGAGCTTGTCTAATACAAGTTTCTAAAACAAGGAACCAACCTAAACCCCTAATTTCCATTAACTATTTATAGGGAAGGGTTTCCCCCAAAAACCGTAGGCCCATAATTACCCCAAAGCCCACTCTAATACCCCCACTTCTAGAACTTGATCCATTAAGCAATTAATCTACTAATCCATAAACCTATAGGGCCTAATATAGCTGGCATGTGTTTGTTATTTAGAACTTTTGGCTGAACTTGTAAGGAACCTCTGCCAGTCTGAGAATCTACTGGTGCTACTGTACTTTCACAATCAGTCTAATAGAAAATCAGACGAGTTTAAACATTGAATCTGTTGTTGTTGATCTTATGACATAATCAATGGATTCCGCACATTGATTCTGATTCGAATCCAGCCACGTTCCACACAAACAGATCCTGATCAACAAGGCCTAACAAGTGGTATCAGAGCTACAGGAGGTTGAATCGAAGACGACAACTACAAATTCACCGGAATTTCAGCGATTCTTTGCCGATTTATGTCGAATTTCACCGGAAATTTGACCAATTTCTCTTCTTCTACTCATTTCTTGCTGTGGTTTACACCTTAAAAAATGTGAAAAACTCAAAATTGAACGGCAATTTACGGACAAAATTGATATCATTAGACTCGGAATTGAAAAAAGATCAATCCTTCAAATTTTCACAGAAAAATTCCAACTAAAACTGAATCAAATCTATCAAAAACCATGTCGAGTTCATTGTTATTGCTGACGTCATCCACCCGATCGGACAACTGTCCGAACGGATTGGCTTAGACTGTTCTTGATATTTGCTTGCTGACGTCATCAGTGTCACTCAATCGGATCACCATCCGATCGGTGCAGCATTGTTGTTTAAGTTTCATCAGCTTACGTCATCTTGTCACTCGATCGGATCACCATCCGATCGAGTCATCATCCGATACTTGAGCTTACTTGTTGATTGTACTTGGTTGTGCTGTCCGATCGGATCACCACCCGATCGGATCACCACTCGATCGGATCACCATCCGATCCAAGTCCATCAGTTTGAAAAAATTTAAACTTGAGAAAATTTGTCTAAGTGTTTGAAACTTTTTCAGGTACTCAACAATGGGAGACGAATTTCTTAATCCGTTCAGCGATGTATTTGCTTACAACATTGGGGATGCTACGACAAATACTTCCAACACTACTCCAAACCCGAAGAAAGTGATTGCTGATTCGCTCAGTGTAGACAATACTTAAGGTACTTACAACAAGCCGCCAAAGATTATGGCAATAGAAGACTACAACAGGTGGGCGAGCAGATTCGAAGATTGGTTGAAAGCATTTGCGTATCAAAGCTGGAAATGTATGAGAAACGGTTTTGATATTGGAAGGAATGATTATGAGAATCTAAGTGATACTGAACAAGAATCATTTGTGGCTGAACAAAAATGTATAGCTTTATTGCATCAATCTATTAGAGATGATATTATATCGTTGATTAGTTATAAAAATGCAAAAGATTTGTGGGCCAAGTTGGAAAAGAAATGTATTGGAGGAGCTGATATCGTTAAAAACAAGAAACGTCTACTAAAGAAAGAGTTTGATCTGTTTGCGTGCATGAAGAATGAGAATGTGTTGAAGATGGTCGAGAGGTTTTGTCACCTGAAGATAGAACTTGTAAGATACGGTATCGCAGTGACTGAAAGAAGAAATGGTCGAGAAACTGCTTGAGTCTTTACCTGAGGAAAAGGATTGGCAGTACTATGGGTTGGTTTTGAAGAACACCATGAAGTTGTCGGACATGACTGTTGATTGGCTAATTGAAAGGATTGAGATCCATGAGTTAGAGATTAAAAAGATGAACAAAGTCAACAACACCCCGTATCAACAAAACGTTGATCTTTACTATAGGGGTAGCATGATCCCGAAGACTACTTCACCAAAAACTGCATTTTCAGCTGAAAGCTCGAACCCAGTCACTCAAGAAAGATAAAACAGCAGTTCAACACCAATTAGTGGTTATCATGGGGGTTCTTCAACACCAATATAGCTGTGAATCTCAACAATGCGCAAAATTTTAATGAAGAAACTGCCAAGCAGCTGATGGTATTTTTAGCTTCAATCCTGGAATCCTATGAAAGCTTAGTTGCTGGGAAGATCGGAAACACGAACCTGACCAAAAAATATTATGATCAAATCGATCCCAAGGAAATGGAATTGATTGACATACGCTGGTGCATGGCTAGCGTCATCCGACGTGCTCAAAGGTTCATGGAAATAACAGGAAGAAATTCTATTGGTGGACCATCAACAATGTTGGGTTTCGATAAGTCAAAGGTTACCTTCTTTAAGTGCAAACAGAAAGGGCACTTCAAGAGGGAATGCAGGAATGCAGCATCAGATGAAACATCAAATCCGTTTCACAATGACTACTATAAAAAGGCTGTTTATCACAAGAATCGTGAGGAGCCGCCGAGAATGAGACAAATAGAAGAAAATCCTAAGGAGAAGTCAAGGGCATTAGCTGTAAATCATGATGACGAGGGCTTCGACTGGAGTGAGTTTTTACCGGAAGTTGATGTTGTAGGGTATGCTTTCATGACAAAAGTCGAACCATTCAAAGACACACGAACTGAAGAGCAGAAATACATTAATAGAAAAATGTTAGCTTGAACCATGAAGGATAGAAACTATCGAGCCTGGAAAGAGGCCAAAAAGGCAAACATATGGGATGCTGATCATGAGTGCTATCTAGACCCAAAAAGCAACATAATTGCTGAACCATCAACACTCATTGTTGAAAGTCTCATAGAAACTATAAAGCAACAGGAGGAAGAGAGACAGAGAGAATGGGCAAGGAAAGCTGAAGAGGAAGAGTTAAAGTCAAGGAAAGTCGATGATGGGATAATCGACACAACAAAAGAAATGACCGCAGAGAACCTGACAAAGATGGAAGATAAAGTGCTCATGGCAAAGGAATTAGAGGTAGATTCTAAGTCTGCATCTGAGTCAAAGAGCAAGGTCAGTAAAAGTGATTCAACAAATGAATCAGGTAAGACTGATAAAGCTAAAATTGAAAGTGATTGCAAAAATTGCATGAAAGATTGCAAGGTTTGCAGCACAAATGCATATCTCACAGTAAAAAAGACTGAAGAACTAACTGCAAAAGTCAAAATGGTTGAAGATCAAATCTTAAGTCGAGATAAACTGGTGAGAGCTTCAAACGAAAGAATCAAAGAGTTAACTGAAAGAATTGAAAAAGATAAAACTAATGTAGAACGATTTAAGAAAGACAATGAAAAATTAATTCTTGAAAACAGAAACATTTCTGAAAATTTTGAAAAACAAAAAAGAACTGTTAAAGATTTTGACGAGTGAAATGGTAAAACTTTGAAAGAAAATCTTCAATTGTCTGGAGTTCTTCAGGTAAAAGAAAGACAAATCAACCAGCAGTTGGATGAGATTGCAAATCTTAAGCTTCAGTTTCAGGAAGCTAAGATTGAAAATGAAAGAATCACATTGAAATTGAACATTTACAACTCTACAAGCTTTGTTCTTCAACACATAGTTCCCAAACCCATTGGGAAGAACAAAGCTGGTGAAGATGTATATTCAGACGAAACAGGGGTTGGGTATCATCAAGTTCCACCGCCTGTGTTAAACAATTGTTCAAAGAAATAGTCCGGTTTGGATAAGATTTCTAAAACAAATGAAAAATCAGATCTTGAGAAACTCCCAGAAATAATCGATGTCACATTCACTTCATCATCAGATGAAGATAGTATTCTGTCTGAAGTCGTAAAAAATGTGGCTGAAAATGTGTTAAAATCTGACAGTGAATCGACTGAAGATGAAGAGTGTTTTCTGAATAATTACATTCCGAAATCAAAATCCCAAAACAACTCAAGTGATGTACCTACTCTTATGATGTACAAGATGTCTGGTTCTGATAAGTTGTATTCGGATCTTTAATTTCCACTTGAGAATGTGAATGTTGACAAGCTAAAACAAGTATTCAAATTGGTTGAAATTGATGTTTCTGAAATTGAGGGTTTAAAGAGATCAAAAAGGTCTTTGAACTTTGAGAAAGATAAATCTTACTACAAGAAACCTGTTACATCACCACGTTTTAATAACAACAATCAAAAGAGATGGTCGGGTGCTTATTAGGGTGGTAAGAACAATCAAAGAATGAACTTTCAAAACAAAAAATTTATCGAAAAGAAAGTGTTTGTGAAAAGCTCAAGTTCACACTCTGAGCAAGAAGCTGAATTTTTTTTTCAAAATCAAATGAAGAATTCTTTGAGAAAAAGGCCTCACAGCCTCAGACTGAAGGCACAAGTCGGGAAGTTGACACCCGCACATGCTTCAAATGCAACGAAGTTGGACACATTGCACGAACGTGCACCAACTTGAAGCCTAAGTCTGTGGTTGTCGAGAGTCTGAAGAAGAAAGACGATTTCAAAGGAAAAGCTCCAATGTTTGTTGAGAAAAAGATTTTGAAGAAGGAAAAAATCAAAGTTAAAACTGAACCTGTAAAAGAATCGGTAAAGAAAACTGATAAATTTTACAAAAGAGTTGCTTCTTCACAACAAACTTGGAAGCCAAAATCTGAGGCTAAGACATCAAATGTTTAAAAATCAAAGGTTTTTGAGTCTGCGAAACAATCATCTTCAACTAAGAAGATGAATGTACCTTTGGATTATTTTGAAAAGTTGGAGAAACAAACTTCGACCCCACCTAGGAAGAAGTATGTTCCTAAGAAAGACCAACCATCTGGTCAACCTCAAAAAGACGAATTTTTCTTATACAAAGAGGTTGAGATTGGGTCTGCAGAAAGCTTGAAAATGAATGACAAGAATTTCCCGCCATTGTACACCAAAACCACACACATAAACGTCAAGCTACCTGAGTCGAAAGAGGCTTGGGTTGCTTCATTTTCTAAGTAAACACTGTGAAATGTGGAGGAGCTTCCGAGATCTATCTCACGTTGGATTATGGACAGCGGAGCATCCAGGCACATGACGGGGAGAAAAACCCTGTTGTATGATGTTAGAGGGTTTAACGGAGGTTACGTTGGTTTTGCCGGTAATCAAGGAGGACGTATCATTGGTGAAGGAACATTATCGAATGGTGTAATCACGTTTGAAAGAGTCAATTACATCACCGAGCTAGAGAATAATCTTCTGAGCATATCTCAAATTTGTGATAGAATGTATTCGACACATTTCACTGATAAAGAATGTTTGATCTTGAAGCCGGGGTTTGTAATCCCCGAGGAGTGGATCATCATGAGAGCGCCATGAGTTAATGATCTGTACATGTTGGATATGAGTGTAGCCATGACTACCATGGGTCAAACTCACTGCTTCATGTCAAGAGCCACTGAATAGGAGTCGCAATTGTGGCATCGGAAGATGGGCCACATTCACTTGCGGAAGATGAACTATCTGGTACATAACGAATTGGTGAAAGGTGTTCACTTGAAGAGTTTCCATCTTGAAGGGGAGGGTATTAGTTGCATCAAAGGAAAACAACGAAAGAAATCTCACCCGTGTAAAAAGTTGAACTCAGTCTCGAAGCCGCTGGAGAGACTTCACATGGATCTTTTTGGTCTAGTGAATGTCAAGAGCATAATGGGAGATCTTTATTGTCTGGTGGTAACTGACGACTATTTGAGATTCTCATGGGTATCATTTCTGATGTCAAAAGATGAGACATTTGAGAGTTTGCTGAGGTTATTCAGAAAGATTGAAAATTTGTACCGAACTCGCATCAGAAAACTAAGAAGTGACAACGGTACAGAATTTAAGAACAACAGAATGGAGGATTTTTGTGATAGAAGAGGTATACTGCAAGAATTTAGTGCACCATACACTCCGCAACAAAATGGGGTCGTAGAGAGAAAGAACAGAACGCTGATCGAAACGGCGAGAACGATGCTAGCTGATTGCAAGTTACCGATAAATTTTTGGGAAGAAGCAGTGTCAGCCGCTTGCTATACTCTCAATAGGGTTCTTACTATGAAGAAACACAACAAAACATGTTTCGAGTTGATCAACAATCGCAAGCCTAATCTCGAGTATTTTGAGCCGCTCGGGTCACCCTGTACTATTCTAGATCCCGATAGCAAATTTGGTTCAAAGAGCATTGAAGGTATCTTCGTGGTATATGTAAGTCCACTCAGAAGAGTCTGTGTTCCAAGTATGAAAAGGATCATCGAAGCACAGCATGTTGAATGCCAAGGTTATACAATGCCACCACAGAAGACCGTAGACTCATGGCGATTCAACTACGATACTCTATGGGATTCATTTGAGTTAGAAGAAGAGCCAAAGTTCTTTGATGATTTGGCATTTTAAGAGAGTATGAAGCATCTCAGGGAAGATTTCCAGCAGGATCTTCTAGACGTCAACGTCAAACTTCCAATGATGATAAAGCTGGCCCAAGTCACACTGAAGAGAATGATGAAGCTCAGCAAACTCCGAAAACTTCGGAACATGAGCCTGCTCCTGAAAATCAGACGGTGGTCAATGATGATAATCCAGATTCTGATGATAGGCCAACATTTGATCGTGGTGATTCAGAGTCTGAAGGGGAGCAAATCCAATCCTCAGGTCATACAATTCTCGACAATGAACAAGTTGCAGATCAGAACGTTACGAATTTGGAAGGCAAGGTGGATGTTCCAAGCGAGGTTATGCCAAGGACTCTTTCATACCATCCAGAAGAGTTGATAATAAGAGAGCTGCAGTCAGGCGTTCGAACCAGAAGCCAGATTGACCATGGCCTTACTTGCTTTTATACTAAAGTTGCTCATTTACAAACAAAATTTTCACTTAGTTGTTTCATTTCGCAGATTGAGCCACGAATGTACAAGGAAGCACTAACTGAAGATTCGTGGGTCATCGCAATGCAGGAGGAGCTGAGCCACTTTGAGAAGCTTGGTGTATGGAAGTTGGTGGATTTGCCTGATGGCCATATGAAGATAAACACGAAGTGGGTGTTTAAGTGTAAGAGAGACAACCGAGGGGTTATTTTTCGTAACAAAGCTCGACTCATAGTTCAGGGTTTCAGTCAGCAGGAGGGGATAGACTTTACCGAGGTATATGCTCCAGTTGCTCAACTTGAAGCTATCAGAATTTTCCTAGCTTTCGCTTCATGGAAAGGATTCAAAGTGTATCAGCTAGATGTTAAGTCGGAATTTCTCTATGGTAAAGTGAAAGAGGAGGTATATGTCGGTCAGCCACCGGGCTTCACCGACCCAATCCACAAAGATAAGGTTTACCTCTTGGACAAGGCGTTGTACGGCTTGCATCAGGCCCCGAGAGCCTGGTAAGAGACGCTCTCTCAACATCTACTAGCCAACAACTTCATCCGAGGCAAGGTAGACACCACTCTCTTCACAAAAGAAGTCGACGGTCATCTTCTGATAGTCCAAATTTACGTGGATGACATTATTTTCGGGTTGACAAATGAAGAATTCTGCAAAGATTTTGAGAAAGTAATGAAGCAGAAATTCGAAATGTCCTCAATGGGTGAGATGAAGTTCTTCTTAGGTCTCCAGGTCGATCAACTGCTCGAGGGAACATTCATACATCAGACAAAGTATGTTCACGATGTTCTGGAGAAATTCGGGATATCTGGGACTGCTCCAATGTCCACCCCATTAGCAACGAATCACGGGATAAACCCTGATCTCACCGGAGAGAAGGTCGATGAAACGTTATACCGCTCCATGATTGGATCGCTAATGTATTTGACAGCATCAAGGCCTGATATAATGTATCCAACCTGCCTCGCAGCCCGATTTCAATCAAGTCCCAGATATTCACATATGTCGATCGTCAAGAGGATATTACGCTACCTGAAAGGAACTCCAAGCCTGGGGTTGTGGTATCCAAAGGATGGTAACTTTACACTTGAAGGGTACTCTGATTCTGATTTTTGTTGCTGCAAAGTGAATGCTAAATCAACAACTTCACGATGCCAATTTTTCGAACCCCGACTGGTCACATAGCAATATAAGAAGCAAACCTCTGTTTCCTTATCAACATGTGAAGCAGAGTATGTATCTGCCAGCAGCTGCTGCTCTCAGATCATGTGGATTCAGCAACAGATGCGCGACTACGGTTTGCAATTTCTTACGTCACCTATTTTTGTTGATAATGAGGCAGCAATAAATATAACAAAAAATCCTGTACATCACGCTAAAACCAAACATATAGAAATTCGTCATCACTTCATACGCGACTGTTATGAGAAGAAGTTGATACGAATTTACAAAATCCACACCGACGAACAAAGGGCAGATTTACATACCAAAGCTTTCGATAAAGCTCGTTTTCAATATCTTTTAAAACTAAATGGTATGAAATTGTTGTCGGATACGGAGAAAATTATTGGCGTTGATGAGGAAACCGAGGCAGATGATGTTGAGAAGCAGACTGCTTTGGTTTGTCGCATTTTTAGCTGTTTTGGTATTTAGGAGGAGATAGATAATATTTTCAGAAAATACAAAAACAATAAAAAATGAAAAAATCCAAAAACATGAGATATTTTCAAAATCCAAAAACATTTGAAAACCAAAAAGAGTTTGTGTAAAAAGGAGAAATGATAGTACATCAGATAGACAGTTACAGTATGCTAAAGATAGGTAATGTTTAAAAAAAAGCGTTAAGCAGTCTCGCTGATGATATGCCGATAGGTTTTTGCACACTTAGTAGATTTTTCGGGATATAAACCTAAAAACAACTTGCTTATTACGTGGGGAACATCTCTCGAATATATAGGTAACCCCTGAAATCTTGTTTGAAGGGCTTTCTATTTCTGACATACTAGGTCTTTGTGCTTGATGATATCTGGGGTATTATACCGGGACTTTCGATTTTGCGGAAGCAATAGCCTAGTCCTCGTATAATACTTTGCACTACTTTAATCTTAAAGCCTACCCTCAGCATAAAAAATGATGAAACATTGAAAAATGCTAATCATGTGCTGTTGAAGAAAAGATCCCCAAACGAGACACACCGAAAGTCGAGCCATCATCTCTTTGTCTGAACGGAAGTTCTAACCTGAGCTCTCATGGCCTCACAATACCCGTTACAGATATCATTAGTGTACATTCACCTGTAAGACTGAATATAGGAGTCTGGATACGAGAGTATATTCTGAGGTTAGACACGCGTATAAGTTAAAATCTTAAAACACTAATTCATACCCTGATTAGTTGAAATTTGTGTGAAAATTTAAAATGGATCAGTATATCGGCAATCTAAGCGAATTATTTAATTCTTAATGTGTAAACATCTCAACGGTACTTGTAATTTGTCAGCAGCTGATATGATCCCCTAACACCCTCACCAAAAATATGTTTGTAAACAGTTACATTTACTGCATTTCATTTCATTTTAGTTTAGCATATAAAACCAAAAAGATTTCTTGGTTTTCTAGTTTAAACTTTCTTAAAATCTTAAAAAGATTTTACATTTCTGCTTTAGTTTTGCGACAAACCGGGGTGGAAAGCGGATCATCAGATTCTGAGAAGTGAAGCGGAGAAGGAAAGTTTCTGTACTGGACAACTGGGTTGGGAGCTAATCTTGAAAAATCTTGAGTTATTTAAAGTCAAACCAAGTTCATAAATTTGATACTTGAACATTTTTTTTATGAAAATGTGTTTGAAATTTTGAACAAAATGTCAGTTTGATTTGTATCGGGTCAACCAAGGTCATTAACTTGGACCTAGATAGTTAAGTGGATTTCTAAAACTGATGAAAATTGATAAAAACAGCAAAAAGTCAAAAGGTCAAAGCACTAAAAGTCAAAGAAGAGTTTTTGGATCGGACAGTAATCCGATCGGATGGCAATCCGATCGGATGGCAATCCGATCGGATGGCCATCCAATGCATGGTCACCCTATAAATAGTTGGTCAATGGGTTCAGTCAATCTTTTACTCGATCGGGCGACCATCCGATACTCTCTCACTTTCTCAATCTTGATCTGATTTTTCACTCTTTCCTTCCATTCTACATTGGATTGTTAGCTTACTCAACCTTCACAATGGGGAAGGTAAGATTTCTGATCTTTGATTGTTAATTTGATGTTCTTGACGTGTTTTTGAATATGGCGACTATTCGGACCTTTATTCTCAGATCTAGTCATTTCTAAGATGTTTCGATAAAATCTAAGCATAGGGTTTTGTTCACGAGTGTGAGATCTACAAGTTTACCGTTTCAATTTGTGCCAAAACATGTTAAAATCTGTAGATTTGATGTTTAGATCAAGTCGGCTATCGGACCATAAAATGTCAAATTAATCTCTGTTTAAGCCGAATTAGAGGACAATGAACATAGGGTTGTGATCGCCTTTAGATTCGCTACGAAGATCTATGTTCAATTTGATGTTTAACTTAGAAAATTTTTGATGTTCATGCCACATTCAAACTGTTCTTCATTGATCACGGAACGAGTGTCAACTCGATCGGGTGGCAATCCGATCGGGTGACCACCCGATCCGTTGCATGATACATGTTGAAATATTTTCTAAGTATTTGTGCATTGAAATCTGTGCATTAACTGTTTGATATGATGCCTTGGAATTTTTGCCTTAATCTGTTAAAGTGATTTGGAAAGCTTGGCAACCCGATCGGGTGGCAATCCTTTCCAAAGCACTTGCATTAAATGATCATGTGAATAGATCGAGTGGCAACTCGATCGGGTGGGAATCCGATCGAGTGGCCATCCAATCCTTCTCACTAGTTTTTGAAAATTGTGCAACCATGACAAAGATCGAGTGGCAACTCGATCGGGTGGCCATCCGATCCTCATCATAAAATGACAAAAACTTTAAATGTTTCAATTTTTCAAGGAACGAGTGACAACTCGATCGGGTGGCAATCCGATCGGGTGGTCATTCGATTCATGGCATTCATTCTCAAAGGTTGACTGGTCAAAGGTGCTTTTGCTTGTCTCATGGATCGAGTGGCAACTCGATCAGGTGGCAATCCGATCGAGTGGTCATCCGATCCACATGCACATGACTTGTTAGTTTGTTCTTTAATGTAGATGGTTCACTCGATCGAATGGCAATCCAATTGGATGACCATCCGATCCTCAGTGCTGTATAGAGTGACTTTCCAGAGTTTGAAAATTTTTGATATTTTCAAATTTTGATACTTGTGTCATTATGTCTCAAAATTTGTGCAAATGATAACGTTGTTTATTATTATAGGAAAGAGCATCAGACTGGGACAAATCTCACAACATCTATTGTTTGTTAGATGCACACTATACAGACAACACTTTGTTTGAAGACATTGCAAAGTTTATGAGAGAGAGCAAGATACATAAAGCTTTAAATGATAATACTATTGTATATGAATCACATGTTAGGAGATTCTGGAGTGCAGTTAGTTATGAGGAGAATGAGAAAGTGATCAGTTCTGCTGTTAGAAAGAAGGATGAAAATGGCCAAGACGTGGACTTAGAGTTTAAGTTTGATGTTGGTGATTTAAGACGAGTTTTGGAGTTAGGAGACAGTGATGATGAGCCTACCATTATTCCTGAACGTTTGTGCAAGGGTTTATGGTGTAGAATGGGGTTCACAGGACACATCAATGGGAAAATGATTAAAACAATGTTCACTAAACCTTATAAGTTCATGATTCACTATGTAGTGCATGCTCTATCTCACAGGAAGGGAGCTTATGATGAAACTTCTGACTATATCATGAACATTATAGCTTGCTTGGTATTGAATAGACCTTACAATGTATCGTAAGTAATATTTGATCACTTAGTTGATAATGTAAGAGCTGGAAGCAGAAGATACATCATGTATCCTAGGTTCATTCAGATGATGATTGATGATCAATTCAAGGAAATTCAAAAGGATGCTGATGATATTCTAGGTCTGCGAAACATGACAGCTGATACTATTAGCAGACTAGCCAAAGGACCGGAACCAAGAACAAGAAGAATGGTCTGCAGGATTAACAATCTAGCTTATGTTGCTCCGGAAAATGACGCATGGAGACATGATAATTGTGACAACCCTAACTTTCAAGGTCAGTATCTCTTCTTCACGTGATCTTGTTCTCGTTATTCTCTTTCGTATTTCCCTGCAATGATAAAAATTAGTGAACGCTTGTGACTGCAATTAAATTGCTAAATGTATTATGTGTTGAGTAAATGTGTGTAAATGGGTAAATTGGGCCCGAATTCTATGTCGTGTATATGATTGGGCCACGGCCTCGTGTTTTTAATTAAAATGATGGTTTTAATTGGGCCGCATCCCAAATCTTTGAAACACAAAGAGAACCCAAATAGATTAGAGCCCAACCCATCACTATTACCCTTGGTCACGGAAGCCCAAGTGGGTGGGCTTAGGCCCAGTTCGGTCAAAAAGGAACAACCTCCCCAACTTTAATTAACATGCATACGTATTATACTCTCATTCTAATCTTGATCAGTTTAAAACTAAAACAAACTCTAAACCCCTCAGGTTTATCAATGGCAGTAACTATTCGTCGATGTCTATTATTATCGAAGTATCACTTATTGTATCTTTGCATTCAATCGGTACGTTAGCTAACTAACTGTTTAAGATTATCTTTGATTGATTATTTGTGTAATGCTCATGATTGCCGATGTATTATTATGTGTATCGATATGTTTCATCTGATCTACTGACAATAATTATATTGTGCATAAGAAGATTTGGTCCAATCAGATTTACGGTCCAATTAGAAATAACAACAGTTAATGAAAAGTGGTTAGTGGTTCAAGAAAGCACTCGGTTATATCAATAATTATATAGTGCTGAGGAATTCAGTGGAATATTCAATTAATATTGTTTGTTTCGATGATATTCATGTACTTTCAGATATTCATGTGATTGAAACAGTAAATGGCATGTGATATCAAATGACAATTGCTCATGATTGGACCGATTCTAATATAATACTGCATGATTGGTGGGGGTCGCATATAATGGTGGTCATGAGTTTAGCTAATATTGGTTTCAATAGTATGTTCATGTTAATAATTATGTATGGTATTTGGGCTGCATCATTCTCGGTGTATGTTGGGTCCGGCCTGTTACCCACTTATATGAATGGGGCCGATGGGAATAATAAGGGTAGCAGGTGGGTTAATTGTAAGTGGAAGTGGGTTCTGAGTTAAGGGTGGGCTGCGGGTAGAGTTTGGGCCGCACATTGATGTAGGCCGTTTCATGAGTTTTGGCCACACACTTGTGTTAAGTAATTACATGGGTCGCACACCTTCACGTTGTATACTAAAACTTGTGGGTATAATAGGGACCTGGTTATGCGAAGTAAGCTTATGTGTGACACAACAAACTTGATTAACATGAATGACATGTAGCGTAGTTAACTAGTTAGAACAGGTGTGAAGAATGTGAATATTTCATGAACATGACATGTGTAATATGTGACAACATACGTGGTGCAATGTAATGTAGAACTGATTGTTGTTGGTAAATCGTGCTAGGACGTGTTTGAATAATTGATAAGCGAGTACTTTAATCTTACCGAGCAAACCTAAGGTGAGTTCACTGCTCTTTTTCCAAGCATGCATCCCGGGGAGGGATATCGGGTAATGTTCCGGGGAAGAACGCTTGTTTATTGGGATGTTTGTTATTATACTCAGTATCTATCCTATAAGACCCCTTACATCTACCGACAGTTGCCGAGGAGGCAACGAGGTTATTAGTTGATAGCGCTATTAGGTTTGGCACCCTCACACCGTACCGGGGAGGACGGGCGTGAACTAATCTCCTTAAAGCATGACATTGGGGTTGGGCAAACACATCTTGTAGCCATTTCGGTAATCGAGTTAATAACAACATCAAATCAAATTGTTAAACTGTTTTATACATGTATTTGGTAACCAAACTCGGTAACAAAACTCTGAACTCACCAGCGTCGTCTGACACACTTGTTTGCATTCTTGTAGGTCGTTAGCTGTATTGCATTGGAACTTGCTGTCTGGATTAGCAGGAGTGGTCATGGGTCGACTGGAGGGATTTATGCTATTGATTTCTTGATACTATATATTGGTTTTTAAACTGTTTGACTTTGTTTAACTTTGCTTCCGCTGATCACTTTGGTTTTCACTTAAACTTGTTGATGGTATTTTTATTAATAATCGAGAACTTTATTTTGCAACATGTATGGGTTCAATGTAATTAGTGGCTCATTGTTGGGACGTCACACGCCTAACAGGGATATTCCCTAGGTGGTATTTTGGGGGTGTGACAATAATAGTAACTCTGAGAATGAAGATGATAAGATGAGTGAAATGGTTGAGAAGAAACTTCATTACTGGTTTGTGAAAGACGACAAAAGAAAGAGAACTCCGAAGACATCCCCTGCTATATCTATTCCTAAGAAGCCAACACCGAAGATAGTTGTTAAGCGTATAGTGAAAGGGGGAGTCATAAGAGAAGATATATCTTTTAATTGTTATACTATTCTAATGAATGCTTAAATTCTTGTTTTGCAGGACCTTCTGTAGAACCACAACAAAGGTTGGTGGACAAGACAGTGATAGATCCTTCAAGCATTCCACAAGAAGGTATTGATTTGGCTAAGATGATGTTTCAACAATACATTCAGCACACTAAAGCTGCAACTGCAAAGACTCATAGCTAAAGTGTTCAAGTTGAAAGTGTGAAAGAAAAACAATCTGAAAGTGTTAAGCAAAAATAGCCTGAGGGTGTCGCTCACACTGATTCTAGTGATGATGCTGATGATGAGTCTACAGAGACAGAGACAGAGCTTGATCTGACAACACTTGGACGAGGAAAAGCTAAGTTGAAAAAGAAGCCACTGAAGAAAAGAAAGGGTTATGATGATGAAGATACAACTTACACTCCATCAGTTGATGAGCAAAAGAAGCTGAGAATAAAGCGTAAGGCAGTTCAAACTGGCGTTATTCCAAGGAACGTCAGAGCAAAGAAAGGTGGTGCTTCATTGCCTAAAGATCAAGGTGGGAAAAGTGAAAAACATGTTACAACTTCTAAAGGGCGTGAGGCAGAAAAAGTTCAAAGTGTTGAAGTTCCCAAAGAGCCTGAAGTACAACATGTTGAAGTTCAAGAGGTGCAAAGTGTTCAAATTCCTGAAGCTGAAACTCAAAAGATAGCAAGAAATGATGACTATGTTGAAGTGAATGTTCCACCACCACCACCTCCAGAAAATCTTGATATTCCAGAGTCTTCACAGCCCAAGAATACAGTTCTTCCTGATATATTTGAAGATCTTCCTCATGCTACTGGGGAATATAAAGATGATTTAATTTTTGCTGATGATTTTGATATGTTTAATAATGTGGCTGTGAGAGCATTGGAGAAGAAAGTTAGTGAACTTGAGAAAGAAAAGGCCAAAGCTGAAGCAGAACGTGATGCATTAAAGAAACAAGTTGAGGAGCTGACAAAAGTAAATGAAGAAATTAAGAGTGTCATGATCAAACAAGCTAAGAAGTTGAAGAAATTGGATGATGGTGTTCATGACAATACTCAGCTATTTGAGTTTCTATCAGCAGAAAATGTTGAAATGAATGAGAAAATGAAGAAGTTGCAAGAGGTGAATCAGATGCTGATTGGCTTGATAAGTGATATTCATGAAGCAGCCTCAAACGACATGAAAGCAATGAAGCTTGAGATGGAAGCAATGAAAGCTGATAAAGTGATGAAGGGTGAACATCTCAACATGCTATACACTGTAATGGAAAGTAATTTGGGCATCGATGTTCACTCTGTCTTCAACAACATCGAGATTAAAAAAGCCGAAGAGCGAAGAGTTGAAAGAGAAAGAAGGTTGGCTGAAGAAGCTACACAAAGAAAGAAAAGTGTTATAGTTGAGACTCAAGAAGCAGGTGGTTCTTCGAGTCAAGCTGACGTAGAGATGGCTGATGCTGAAGTAGATCCTAAGGGGTTTGTGCTTGTTGGTGAGTCTTCTACTTTATCCTATAACTATGAATACATCGTTCGCCGAGTGCAAGTCATACAAAAGAAAAAGAAGGCAAAAGAAGTGTTGTCGTTGAGATGGAAAGACGAAGAAGTAGAAGAGGAAGAGAAGAAAGAGTTGGAAGAAGATCTTGATGGGATGAGTTTATTGATAAAGATGTTGATGAAGAAAAAGGCTCGTCTGGTTTACTCATTCTGAATCCTTCAATTCAACAAAAGATAGATGATCTTATGACTGATGAAATCAACGAACAGGAGGAGGATCAACATCAGGAGTCTTCTTTGTCAGGAAAACAACATGCCAACCAGGTATTCCTCACACAACCAACTATCATATATTTACATGCTCGGTTTGAGGGGGAGCTAGAGGTACCTAGGTCAAGGGCAGAGATGTTAGAGGAATTGGATTTAGATGATGGTAGATTTAAGTTCGATATAGAAGATGAGATACCTGAGTTACCTGAGAAAGAGTATTAGTTTAGGTATGCTTAAGAAGCTGATAAGTATAATGATGTGATTGTTGAAGAAGCCTCTGATTCGTCTGATGACGAAACATATTTTCATTATGTTGGTTTTGATGAAACGTTTCCTTCACTTGCTGAAATGTTCAAAGATCAGAATGAAGACGAAGTCAGAAGGAAGATTGTGGAAAAGATAAAAACTGAAGGTGTTCCGAGAACCATTCCAAGAGAAAATCTAGTTGAAGAGAGAAAGAAATGGTACAAAGTGATGCCAAAAGAAAGAAAGTTTATAAGGCCGCTTCAATACTTTACACATGATGCAAACATTTCATGGGAGATATACTATCTTGGGGCTATCTGGAAGATTTACAAGTGTATGCTATTAGACGGGAGCAAGGGGTACAATATTTTGAATTCTTGTCAGATATAAAGACCCTCCCGTGGTGGGATATTGATGAACTGGTCCAAACAAAGAACATCAAGCAGTTCTATTATGGCTTGGATGTGAAACAGCACGACCAACACTTGTGGGATTATGTGAAGCAGCAATCAAAGGCAAGATATCCAGATTGGAAGCCTCAATACCCAAAGCAGATTGTTACTATCTTGGAGAATGGCGAGAAAAATATTACTTTGGATATCAAACCGCCAAGGTGCTTAAAGAATATGCCACTACGGGCAATGGAACAAGACTTCTTTGAAGATTTTCAAGGGTGGTTATATAATGAAAGTACAGCGGAAGCAGGGATTTCCTTATTTGACAAATCAAAGGGTGTAGCAAGAAGAATATGTGTGCTAGACCCGATGTGGCTAGTAAACTGCTCGAAAAAGGATATTGATTGCTTGTTCTATAACAAGATTGTGTACGAGAAAAAAGACAAAGTTCAAGCGATGCAATATCAGAAGATTGTGGATGTATGCTTCGCCAAAGACATCAACTCCGGGAGGTACTGGAAATCTATGTGGAGAGATCTTGAAATTGATGAGTTTTTGAAGAAGTACAAGCACGAACAAAGATTCAAGGCGATTGCTGAGAAAGTAGCAAGGCTTGGAAGGTACAAGCTCATGAGACCACCTCCAACTGACCAGACACCTATAGAGAAAGAGGAAAACAAGATCCCACGCCGGGATAGAAAGCGTGACGGTGATCCAGAGTACAGAAAGTACTGGAATGAAGTTGGGAGGCCACTCAGGAGGAAGATTCTTGAAGAGAAAGCTGAGCAGGGGAGGCAGAGGGCAAAGTAAAAAAGACGCAATAAGAAAGATTGAAGACTATGCTGGAAGGAATTACAGCTACATCCAAGGGGGAATCTGTTAGTTCATATGTCTGTAGCTTCCGTCAGCATTGAGTCTTATTCTGTACTGTGAATGTCCTTTGTGTATATGTATGTAATTGTATGTTTGTTTGTATAACGACAAACCAGGGAATGGTGCCTAACTGTAAAAGTGTATCCGACGGATGTCAGATGCCATCCGATCGGATGGCCATCCGATCGGATGGCCATCCGATCGGATGGCCATCCGATCGGGTGACACTTTATAACCTCCTTGATGTTTGCCTATAAATTGCTGGCATGTGTTTATTATTTAGAACTTTTGGCTGAACTTGTAAGGAACCTCTGCCAGTCTGAGATTCTACTGGTGCTAGTGTACTTTCACAATCAGTCTAATAGAAAATCAGACGAGTTTAAACGTTGAATCTGTTGTTGTTGATCTTATGACATAATCAATAGATTCCGCACATTGATTCTGATTCGATTCCAGCCACGTTCCACATGAATAGATCCTGATCAACAAGGCCTAACAAAAATACTATAAACCTAAAATACTAATACTCATTACAATTGAACATCTATTATAAGTTTTCAAATTTCAAGCTTGGTAAATGGTCTATCATTAACTTGTTCATAGTCGGCCAATGATTCTTCAATAACTTGTTCATCGTCATTTGCGTCTTCCAATTCGTCCATTCGTCAGTGGTAAATTTCGTGAAATCTTCCTTTTGGTTGGGCCACGCTTATGATTTTGCTTTGAGATCATTACTTGTAAAGTCAATTTGAAATCCAATTTCCTCCCCAAGCCTCTTCTTAACGTGAGACCAAAAACCGCCCCCAAAATCATTACTTATACCTTCCCATCGTAAGTTTTTGGTCCTAACATGTATAAAATCTAGACCCAACGCGTACACCTCACCGTTACTCCAAGCTTGAGGCATCTTCGTATGTTGTTTGATTTTGTAGTTTTTTTGGTTTGTTTATGCTCTTTAATGTTAGGGAATCAACCAATACATCCCAAACCTTTTATAATGATTTAGGATGACTAAGAACTAGTTCCAATTGTCAAAAACATAAAAAAGACGATCAAGATACTATTTTTTTTACGGTCAGATCAATTTCAAATGTTTTTTACTGTTGGATGTCACACCCCGACTCGCAGCGGAAGTGCACGCGGGGGGCAACAGACTCATGGAACAGACACATTGCTCACAAAGATGTTATATTATACATTACAACGTGTTTCGTTTACATTATTTATTAACACAACAACATGTAAGTGACAACTCGGTATCCCACAAGTAATCTTGTGCTAGTAGTTATGCATCTATTCACGTACTATCCATTCTCATAACTTGGAACTCCTACAAGCCTATTCCTCCCTTTCTTTGCCTGAAAAACCTGTTACAATTTGTAAAAATCAGCTAAACATAACTTAGTGAGTTTCACTGTTTTGGTTTGTATTAAACAGATGTAATTATAGTTCAGGTTGGCACTTCTGATAGCATGTATATATATATTATGAGCCCACAAGTGAAGCCTTGACTGTCACCTCAATCACGTGGTCAACCACCACGACACTGCCCCTGTGTAGCTATGGCTAGTACCCCATAGCCTTTGCTCAAACATGTACAATTGCGTATGTATCATATGGCATTCCTGGCCATCGCAATTGGGTTTGTCGGACCAATAGTACTATTTACACATTCACCGGCCTACGGTTAATCACTTGGGTCTGTGGGGACTTTTCATGTACTAGTGTTTACTCAGTGTTGGTGCATTACGTCTGTTGACTTCGTCTTGTATCGAGTCTTGTACTAGAATTGTTAGATCAGGGCACGTAGTACGAGAAAATAGGTTTTGTGCGTGGATGGTTAATTTCGCACGAAATAGCAAGTCTTGCTATTTCGCTTGAAATGAACAATTGTAATTTCGCACGAAATTACAATTGCTTATTCCGTGCAAAATTACCACACCTATAAATAGAGGTGCTGCCATCTCATTTGTAAGGTTCATATTTCCGGTACCGAAGTGCTGCCGACGTGTCTACTGATCTGTAAATGTGTTAAATCAATAATACAAGACAATTAGAAGTGAATCAAGCTGCTACAAAGTCTAATCAATGAATTCCGCCTCTGATTAGACCGAGAACTCTTCTGATAGACTCGTTTGGGTCACAGAACGATCCTACAAGTGGTATCAGAGCTCAGGAAGAAGAGTTCTTACCAAAACAGCCATAATTTCTGACTTCTACACCTTCTTTTACAAAATTCATAAGTTTTTACGGTCAAAATGGATTGAATTTCACATATTACACGCGAAACAGTGTTTTAATGAATCCTTGAAAGAATTGGACCTCAATTTGATCTAAAGCTGGTAAAATTTGTTAATTTCGTTTGAAAAACAGATCGTTCATGATGACGTCAGCAGTATTTCGCTTGAAAAATACTTGATTTCACACGAAATCAGGTTATTTCGCACCAAGGTGTTATTTAGCTTGACTAATTTTGCACGAAATTAGTAATTTCGTTTGAAAACTGTATTTCGTTTGGACAGTATTTTGCATCAAAGGGGTATTTCATTTGAGTTGGAGCTATTTCGCTTGAATAGCTATTTCGTACCAAGTGTTTTCATTTGAAATTGGTTATTTCGCATCAGATTGTCATTTCGCTTCAAAAGTGATTTCGTGTGAGGAGGTTATTTCGTTTGAACTTGTGATTTTGATAAAAAGTTTACCGAAACATGGAAGAGGAATTCTACAATGCGTTTGCTACACCGATTGCTCCTGTTACAGCTGCTGAAACTCTTTACAGTGAGAATGAGACAGGAACTTATCAAAAACCGCCAAAGCTTATGTACATCGAAGATTTTAGAGGATGGCAAAATCGATTTGAGAACTGGGTGCAAGCTTATAAGTTTAACGCATGGTGTTCATTAGATTAAGATTATGAGAAACCTAAAAATGAACGTGGGATTGAAAAATCTTTCAGTGACTATTCAGATGATGAAAAATTGAAATACACAAGTGAAAAAATGATGATCAGTATTCTTCAACAAGCAGTTAAAGAAGATATCTTTGTTTTACTTCAACATGAGGGTACTGCAAGATCAATTTGGACTGCATTCATTCAAAAGTTCAAGGGAAGCGCTGATATGATAAAGAATAAAAAGGCTTTATTAAGAAATCATTTGATATGTTTGTAGCTTTTGAAGGAGAATCAACAAAAACAACAATCGATAGATATTGTCATCTTTTTTTAGAAATGGGAAGATTCGAAATAAAGAAAGACGATGATGAGTGGGTTGATAAATTAGATGATGCGCTACCACAGCAGAAATGGGGAACGCATTTGTTGATATTAAAACACATGAGAAAGTCTGAAAATATGAATTTGGCAAAATTCATTCAGAAGATTGAAGAGCATGAATTGGATATTCAGAAAACTGCTATCATGTCTAATCCAAATGCACAACAAGATGTCAGTCTGTATTACAGAGGAAATAAATTTGAAACTACTCCAAGTCCAAAGATTCAGACTGGTTTTAGTGCTGATAGTTCTTCTGGAATGAAGGGAAGTACTGTGACTCAAAGTGGTGAACTGTCACACCCCGATATTTCCACGTATTACCGGTGGGCCCGGTGGGGAGTATCGTGACGTAGTCGATATCATCATATTCAAACAACACAATTTAAATGCACAGCGGAAGCAAAAGATAAATATATTACAACCGATAAAGAGTAATATCAAAGTATTACAAACGGAATGTAAAGGATCCACAGGCGGATCAAATAAAAGATGATTGTTCAACAGATCTTAACATCTAAGCTTGCGAGACTCTTTATTGATTCTAGGAGTAGCCAACCTATTCCGATTAGTACCTGCACTTAGCCTTTTTGGGAAAATACGTCAGTTTACACTGGTAAATACAATTTAACTAACTCATTTTGAAAACGTTTAAGAAATTGATTGAATGCACATGGCATAAAACATTTTATAACTTGGGATAATTATTTATATATAAACTTGTAAAACAATTACATGTTTGTTATACGTTCAGTAGCCCGATCTGTATACCGGGTTAAAGATTAGTAGACACACCACAGGTATAATGCCCACAAGGTTGTTTCCTTTAGGTGGGTTACCAGTTTTTACGTATGCATCTGTCAGGTGTACGCCTACACCCCGTGCTTAGGTCGTGGCCATTTCATGAATGATGCCAAGGATATCCGGGACATGGTTATTAACCCCCCAAAGGCTTTAAGCAAACAAAACAATTTAAACGGGACATTTCAATGATTTAACCTTCATACAATTAAAGATTCAATGCCCGACCAAGCGGTATTTTATATACCGTACCCCATGCCCGTATAGGGAAAATAAGTTAAAAGTATTTACCTGAGCTAAATATAAATTCAATCCCAGCCGTATATCAAATCAGAAAGTACAGATAGCTTTTACTGGGCTCCTAAATCTGGAACGAAGGTTTTTAATAACCTATTAGATTCCTAACGGGTCTTTAATTAAACCTAAACTTAGACCGGTTAGTTTTAAAGGAGGATACGGTTCAAAACGCATGGTTAAGCGAGAACCGGATTAGAATGTGGTTTAGACCCGACAAGCTTTTATACTTGTGTAATAAGGGTAAACTAAACACATTCTGGATTTGAGATAAAAATGATAAGGTTTAACCCGTTTCGGCTAATTTATGCAAACTAGTTACATAAGCCGATCCGAACGCGAAAAGTGCGTAACGGGTAACCAAAATAGTCATGAATAGGTTTCCTAAGTTAATATACCTTAAATATGTTGTGATATCAGTAGGATACCTTCCATTATGCCCAAAACGAATTTAAAACCAATTTATGCCCCGTAGGGGTATTTTGGTCATTTTAAAGGTTATAAGAGAGGTTAAATATTAATCTAAGATTTAGGTCTGATATAATCAGTAAAAATACTTAATTTACTAAGTTATATCAGTAGGGTATTACATATATGTGAAATTTATTAATTATAACCAAACTATGCACCGAAGGGGCATTTTGGTAATTTCACTTAAGCTGTAAAGGTCAAAATTAGAATTCCGAGTTTAAAACTTTTCTTTACTATTAAAATATATTAATTTACTTAAAACATCAGTAGGTATTAAGTTTCATAAGCCAAAAATAGTTTTAACTTATAATATGCGTTAAAACGCGTAAAAAGGCGATTTTAAGTTATTTCTGGGTTTTATAAGAAAAGTTGATATTTTTATCATTCCAGAAAGCTTAAAATTTTTTATTTATTATATAAAATCAGTAGCAAAAAGTTTGGTATCAAAATGTTATGAAAAACTCATTTTATGGCCAAAAGGGCAAAACCGACAATTACCGAAACAAGCCTAGAACCCAATGTTATGCTCAGCCTAAAAATAAATAAAAATCTTTTAAAATACCAAAATATTATTTTATATCAGTAGGTAAAAAGTTTGGTATCAAAAATCGGGTGTAGATAGGATATACGCAAATTATGCCGTTTAATTAATAAAAAGCTTTTCATTTACGCTAATGAGCATAACTCCTAATCTAAACCTTAAATTGATGTCAAATTTTAGGGACAAGTTTATATATCAGTAATAAAGATTATTTTCCACTCACTTTTTCAAAATTCTCGTTTTAGGGTCAAGAGGGCATAATGGTCAACATTGAAGCATATAACGGAAACATGTAATGAATAGGATAAATAAGGATCCAAGTTGTATAACCTCAGAGGGTTACACTAACCTATAACCTGGTCCTAAAGGAATCCTAAGGAATATCTAAACTAAAGCTAAATCCGGTCAGAACTGAAAGTCAAAGCAAAAGTCAACTTTTGCTACTTTCGGTTCTAAACCGAGCCTATACTTAGAATTGTCGGGTTGAATCATGCTTAGGCATGTTCAACTAATATTTACCAAGTTATTAAAGTGAGAAAACTGATTTTATGGTTTTTATATTAATAGTTATGAATTTTATTTAAAACTAACCCGATTGACTTTTATTTGACCCGAAAATTTAACTAAGTAAACGTGGTAATTAGGAGGTGCCCTTTTAAGGGTTTAACACCTACCTAATTACGGTCACGTAGCCATGTTCGTTACGAACAATGGCTCAACCGTTTAAAAGTCAAAGCCTTTATCGAAACGCTTGACATTTCGGCTAAAAACGCTAAACAATTAAACTAAGCATGAAAGGACACTTACAAAGAGTCCAAGCAAGGAGGTTTTGATCCTAAATTCTCAGGTATGGAGAGCAAGGTCTCCGACTTAGAGAATTCAGAAATCAAGTGTGGGTTTGGCAAGAATGAAGTGGGGTATTTATAGGTTTTTGAGAACCGTTAAGATCGTTCCTCGATAACCGAGTCTTGATCTGGACCGTACACTTCATACCCACTGATTTCTAATACTATGGGTGCCCAAGGATTGAAGAAATACCATTTGCAAGTGTTGGATCAAGCTAGAACAGGCTGGAAAACATTTATGCTGATTTGGGGGGGTCCTTACGGACCGTATGGATATGTTCTTACGGTCCATAAGCCTTGTGCACGTCAGCAATTTTCAATAATCGCAGATTTAGTCCCTAAAGCCCCAAAACTTGGGTTTGATGCATTTTTGACACGTTTAAGCCCCGTTAACCCCATTTCAAAACTCTAAAATGAAGTTAAAGTATAGGGAACTTGAAATGTGCTAAAAAATATCTCGGATGTCGGTTCGTTTGGTCGTACGGATGCGTTGTTCGGTTAATTACGACGGAAGTCGTAACGAACGCAAAAACGATCCAAATTAAGCGACGAATGGATTTTTCATATGCCAATCACCAAAATAAAATATTTTAATGATTACATAAATTTTTGGGTGCCCGGGTTTATTCAGAATGTGAGATATGCGCGAAAATGCAAACTTGTGCACTTTTTGACACTTTTAGTCCCTGCATGACGTAAAAGTTTATTTTTGCGCACCAAACACCTCTAAGCCTATATCTAAGCTATATAAAGAATAAATAGGGTATGTTTAACTCATGGTCATATTCTGGAAGGTCCGTTACCATACGAATCAGTATACTTTTGCAGTTTGACGGAAATAGTCCTTTAATCGCACAAGTAGCGCGAAATGTCGTTTAATAACATCCAAGCCTTCCTTGGCCCATAATGGGAATTCCCAAGAATGGGTTTACTTATTTCTACACTCTCGATCGCTTAAATGGTCTCCAAAAGGCGTAGATTCAAAAGTTGACGCTTTAGGTCCCTCTAATGCGCAAACTTGCGCATTTCATTAATTAATAGCATTGAAGCCTCATCTAATCCATATTAGGCATTCTTGAGAGTATTATTAAACATCACAATGATTTGGGTTCGCTAAAATGTCATTCAGAGGTATAATTAAACATATTGACACTTTTAGTCCCTCTAACTTGCAAGTTGCGCGTAACCTTACTTATAAGCATAAAAACTTTAGACGGCCAATTTTTGGCATTCCCGAGAGTATAATTAAATATCATGAACCTCCTGGTTTGTTAAAAGGTCACTCAGAGGTAAGAATTAACATGTTGACGCTTTTAACCCTTCATTGCGCAAACTTTCAATTAATTCCGCAAACGGCTACACTTGATCGCCAAGTGGCTCATTTGTGAACCTAAGTATCGTGAGAGGTTATTTAAAACTTATTTTAGGTATACTAACACTTCCAGTCCTTTCAAAATCTAGGTTTTTGATTTTTCGAAAAATTAGTCCCTTAAATTTACTATTTGACTTCATTAGGGTTTATTACACGTGTCAATACGTCATTGGACGTGATTTTACGAGGTGTTACATCCTCTCCCCCTTAAAAGAAATCTCGACCTCGAGATTTGCTAAAATGTTGGAAGTTCTTTTTGTCGCATAATGGACTTAACTTCTATAGCATATCTGGAGTCTCTCCAAGCTCCCAAAGTGACCTTTATATTAGGTATATGTATCCTTTTGGAGCTTCTTAACCTGTCGATCCTTAATCGATACAGGTTGCTCATCATATCATAAATCTGCATATCATTATGTGATAGTGCTTCTCGGCTTATTACTGAAACACATCCTTAAATCATTAGTGTGTAATGTATTGCGAGCTCCGTCAAGCTCCTTAAATAGGTTTTAGCTTATGAGCTATCTGATCTTGATACATTCGATTCCCTCGAATGATTCTATATATATTTAGAGCTTAACTAGCCTGGTAATTAACAAATTGGCACACCCTTCAAGGGTGATATCTTTTGTTGAACCTTATTCCTTAACAAGAACTTAGGAGGGTTGCTACTATAATTAATCCTTGATTTTATGCCGAATACTGGCAACTTACAGATGATTATGGATTTGTATGATCTTATTAGTTGTTTCCAAGGCAACTTTCAGATCCTGATAATTGGACCTAATAATCTTCTGTTTAACAATAGATGTTTAACATTCCATCTATGCAAGGTCTCCAAAGAAGCAGCCTTGATACTAATATAACAACTATTTAGAGAGCTTATTTTAAAGTGAGATGGTTATTCCAACCACTGCTTAAAACTAATCTTAAGGAATAGCTAATCCTTGCCGTTAGTCAAACAAATCGACGATCCTGGGCAGCTGATGGCAATTCTTAATTGTGGCCTAATTAGGGTTGCGGTAATCTATGCATAAGCAAAATGAACCATCTTTATTAATTAACTGTACCGAATTCTCAAAATATTGAGTTAGGCTATATGAATCCTTTATTATAAAACTCACTTAATCAGGGTTTCGAGTCTTCCAATGATGGTACTAGCCGTCTTGTAGATTTCATAATAATAAAGCCCTAAATGGGATATAAATCTTAACTCTACTTGCCTCTCAGGAGGTAAACAGGGTAATCTTAGGAGAAGATAATCAAGATACAAGGAGGTTACATAGATTTTCCAAATCTCAGGCTCCAGTTCATCTATCCTTGCTTGTGTCAAATGAGTGACACATTTATGTTATGAGTCCACGAATTTCTTAATCGAAGACCTTTACTTGGACAATTCCATTCTGGATATCTTCTTTGAATACTATTAGCTGACTTTAGTACCATATGACCATCGGAATATCTTTATGGTCCCATGCATTAAACCTCCATACTGATCAGGCATGGAAGCAATCTATGGAACATATTAAGATACACCAATCCTCATATGGCGTTTTTATCGTACCATCTGGTATTCATAACCGATAGAGATTAAAGAGATATCAACTATATATGCTAACGCACTTCCTCTAGAGAGAGGATACTTGTAAAACTCTACGACTGAAGGTTTCTGACAGAAATAGAAGAAATGGTTCTTATGATTTCGCCTGTAAGTGTTATCTTACACTTAATAACTTGGGTTCTTATGGGAAAATTTCTAAAAGTTTGCTAAGCTTATGATCTTATGAGAGACTTAGCAGCACCTGAACCCAAACGTAACTCTTAGCAATAAAATCACAATAAGGGATTCATCTGGTGTCATTATTAATGTGAACTGCCTCTAATCATTCATCAGGAGGGTTAAACGCCTCCATTTTTTTTAATCCTTTTAACTTAGCTGTAAAATCTTTGACAAATTTAGGGCAGTCTCAGCTTTGACTGGTTATTTCTTAATCTATAAACGTGAGTGACTGAGATAGATCCATAATGGATTTATAATGAGCAGGCTTTGAAACTTTAATGTACCCTCTTATTACCGTTGCTAACCACCAATAATTATTGCATTAAGCTTAGATTTTTGGGGTAGACTGAATAGGGCACTATCTCAGCCAATGAATTAAAATTTGAAACATACTGTCGACAGTCTAGAACTTTTATGGCGAGAGTCAGAAAATTCTTATTCCATCTTTTCCATTTCGTGAAGCGGATAATAGGTCCTTCTACTAAGGTCTTTAAAACTTGGTCCATCCCATAATGTATAAGAGGGTCTTTCTTGTGGACTTCATTAATGTCCTCACTAATTAAGGATATTTCCATCGAATGACTGTGATGCATACCTCACCGTGTACTTTCTAGCATAACTGCTGATATACCTAATGGTTTCTACTTCATCCAACAATTTCCCGCAATCGATGGCTTCTTTTTACTATTGAAGTCTCTTAACTTCCAAGAGACGAAGTACTTCTAAGTACATCCTTAAAAGAATGGGCTCCTTGCCACATATGATTTTGTTTGGGTTATTCCTTGCATTTGAAGTATGAATAAAGCTCTTCTCATGAGCAGCAACATGTGTTTTAGAGCGAGCAACATCTGGCTTCTTGAACCTTTTCATGACTTTTCTCATAGCCTCTCTAATAGCTGCGTTACTTACAGTTTTGGAGATTAACTCCATTAACATTGAGGTTCACATTGGATGCACCATTAACATTTGTCGCATCTCCAGCATCGCAACTATTGTTTGTCTCTTCTGAGTTTTCCATACTCGAATATTTGGTATTAAATACCATATTCAACAAGTGCTAAGGCAATCCATACCTAGTGTCTCCTTGAATTGTCAAGGGCTCACCATAAGGAGTCTTGATAACTACTTGCTTCTTATCACGCACAATATGGGCTTGATTTTTAAGACGACCAAATCATTCCTATCACTATATCGAGTCCCTCTTATTTTAATGGAAACAAGGACAGCGGAAAAAAAATAATTCCTAATGGATATGAAACATCCATCTAATATTGCTAAAGCAGTCTCTGAGGTACTATTAGCCAATTCTACTTTATACTTAACGCTTAGAGTTTTAACAGGCAGATTTAATGATTTACAAAATCTATTGTCTACGAAAGACTTATCTGGACCTGAATCAAATAATACTCTAGCATGAGCGTTATTGATAAAGAAAGTACATGTTGTGACATTGTCATCCTGAATAGCCTCTTGAACATCCATTTGAGAGCTTCCAACTTTGGTCTTCTTAGCCTCCCTAGGCTTCTTGGTTTTATTTGGGCACTTTGTCTTGATGTGCCCTATTTCATTGCAACCATAGCAGGTTGCATCCTTTATATCTTGGCACTCCAAGGTCTAATGCCCTTCCTTATTACAAATCCCACAAGACCTAGCTTGTGTCTCCAAAGTGCATTTCTCTTTAGTTGCCTTCTTTGGGTAGCGGTTCTTTATGTGATCCTTCTTGCCACAACCATAGCATGTGGCGTCCTTCACGTCCTTGCATTCATGGGTCTTGTGATCCATCTCTTTACAGATGACACATCCCCTGGTCTGCTCATAGAAACATTTTCCGAAGTGCTTCTTCCCGCAGGTTTTACATTTGGGTTTTGCCTCATTTGGCTTGGACTGGTTATAGCTTGAACCGGTCTTACCCTTTTTGTAACCCTTATTTGGGGCATTATCGCACTTTCTCTTATGATCCTCTAATACTCGATCCACAGCTTTGTTTACGGCTGTATCTATCCTAGCCTGTAACTCGGTGCCCGGTAAGTTCAGTCTTGTATTATCATTCTGATCAACTGGATGATTGTGAGCTTCAGATGAGTCAGCCATGGTGAAGCTTTGAAGGCTACACACCAAGTGGTAATTGTTTGTTTAATTATATAGGGAATCGTCGAGTTTGATGATTAAATAGCCATGGTGAAAATAAACCATATAGGCCAAGAGATAGTATTAAATTTATTTGATTATAATCCTTCATATTTATTAGACAGGGGACATAAGTCACGACTGTCAATGTCACACCGACATTTTATATAGCACAAGGGCTTGTTCCAAAGGACTTTTTGATGGCACAGATGCCTTGTCACTAGGAAATTTTAAAACATAATCAATGATTCCTTTGGATCGGAAAATTTCATAGTTCATTGTCTTGACAAGAAGTTATGAAATAAAACTATCTTTTTCATGTATACATCTTTGCCCGAAGGTATTCATCCAAATGGATGTTTTGATGTGTACATCATATTCGACGTTTATTAGCCATGATTCCTCTTGATCATTTACGCTAAATAAGGGGTTTGGAAATTCCTAATATGAAGATGACAAGTGTGATTTTATCGCATCACTGTTGTCAGGAGTGTTAACATATTCTCAGATGTTAACAAGGATCTGAATTTCTTTTGAACAGGTCTTACCATCATAGCTAGGCCTTTAATGACATTCAAGCTAGGTTATACCTTTTAAGATTTTCTTTTAATATGTATACTGGCAGGAAAGGAATGATATTTATTTTTTTAAGGATTTCCATTATAATTATCCTAGATTTAATTAAAATATAACTATGGCACAAAAAGGCCAAGTCATAAGTGCAATTTTAAATTATAAACCATGATTTTGTAGAATCAAGGTATTTAGGCTTGAACGTTGTTCATTGCCTTTTCTTGACAGGGAGTTGTAGGCTACGACTGTCGTTTGTCTTTTATGACAATGAATATGGCCCGTAAGCATTACATCCCTAATGGATGCTTAATTCACAAAATAAGAAAAGATTTCGGAAGAATCCAGTATAGGATGATTTATGTGATTGAGTCACATTTGCCAGGAATGTTCACAAGGATTTGAATCTTTTGAATATGTTCTACCATCTTGGCCTTGTCTGAAATGATATATAGGCTAGGTCGTACCTTTAAGATTCTTTTTAATATTTAACGCAGAAAAAAAATCCTAAATTGAGATGTTAATAAGGATCTGAATCTAATTGAGGAACTGCCATCTTGGCCCTGTTCTTAAAATGACACATGGGCTAGGTCTTGTTCTTTTTTGATTTTGCCATTTTATTATAATGGTAGATCTTATAAAATGAATGTTATTATTTCATATTTTATGTTCATATGCAATGATGAATAAATTTAGACAAAACATTCCAATGATTTTTAAAAGAGGTACAAAATTGCCACAAACGGGACTTGAAAGGAATGATGTTATCCATGAAGGGACTGAAAGATAAGTATGTCCTTATAAGGACTACTAAGGAAACGATCTTCAGCAAAAGGAGTTTCTACTTCATTTTATTTCTGAATGTTTTCTCCTTGGTTGCACGTTAATCCTAGTCGCAGTACGAAGCTCGGCCTTCCTAAGGCTTCAAATGGGGAGAATTTCCATTATGGCTTCTTTGCTTGGCGGCATAATAAAAGTATATAGAATTGAAAGCAAAAATTCTCCGAATAGAGATGAGAGTATTCCTATGTTAAGTCTAGACTCAGTAGGTTAAGGAATGTGCTATTGTGTCATTGAGATTAAACACAAAAGGCTAGTGCTTAATTCACTCAATGTTGCTCTGATACCAACCTGTCAAACCCCGATATTTCCACGTATTACCGGTGGGCCTGGTGGGGAGTATCGTGACGTAGTCGATATCATCATATTCAAACAACACAATTTAAATGCACAGCGGAAGCAAAAGATAAATATATTACAACCGATAAAGAGTAATATCAAAGTATTACAAACGAAATGTAAAGAATCCACATGCGGATCAAATAAAAGATGATTGTTCAACAGATCTTAACATCTAAGCTTGCAAGACTCTTTATTGATGCTAGGAGTAGCCAGCCTATTCCGATTAGTACCTTCACTTAGCCTTTTTGGGAAAATACGTCAGTTTACACTGGTAAATACAATTTAACTGACTCATTTTGAAAACGTTTAAGAAAATTGATTTGAATGCACATGGCATAAAACATTTTATAACTTGGGATAATTATTTATATATAAACTTGTAAAAGAATTACATGTTTGTTATACGTTCAGTAGCCCGATCTGTATACCGGGTTAAAGATTAATAGACACACCACAGGTATAATGCCCGCAAGGTTGTTTCCTTTAGGTGGGTTACCCGTTTTTACGTATGCATCTGTCAGGTGTACGCCTACACCCCGTGCTTAGGTCGTGGCCATTTCATGAATGATGCCAAGGATATCCGGGACATGGTCATTAACCCCCAAAGGCTTTAAGCAAACAAAACAATTTAAACGGGACATTTCAATGATTTAACCTTCATACAATTAAAGATTCAAAGCCCGACCAAGCGGTATTTTATATACCGTACCCCAAGCCCGTATAGGGAAAATAAGTTAAAAGTATTTACCTGAGCTAAATATAAATTCAATCCCAGCCGTATATCAAATCAGCAAGTACAGATAGGTTTTACTGGGCTCCTAAATCTGGAACGAAGGTTTTTAATAACCTATTAGATTCCTAACGGGTCTTTAATTAAGCCTAAACTTAGACCGGTTAGTTTTAAAGGAGGATACGGTTCAAAGCGCATGGTTAAGCGAGAACCGGATTAGAATGTGTTTTAGACCCGACAAGCTTGTATACTTGTGTAATAAGGGTAAATAAACATATTTTTGATTTTGAGATAAAAATGATAAGGTTTGACCCGTTTCGGCTAATTTATGCAAACTAGTTACATAAGTCGATCCGAACGCGAAAAGTGCATAACGGGTAACCAAAATAGTCATGAATAGGTTTCCTAAGTTAATATGCCTTAAATATGTTATGATATAAGTAGGATACCTTCCATTATGCCCAAAACGAATTTAAAACCAATTTATGCCCCGTAGGGGTATTTTGGTCATTTTAAAGGTTATAAGAGAGGTTAAATATTAATCTAAGGTTTAGGTCTGATATAATCAGTAAAAATACTTAATTTACTAAGTTATATCAGTAGGGTATTTCATATATGTGAAATTTATTAATTATAACCAAACTATGCGCCGAAGGGGCATTTTGGTAATTTCACTTAAGCTTTAAAGGTCAAAATTAGAATTCTGAGTTTAAAACTTTTCTTTACTGTTAAAATATATTAATTTACTTAAAACATCAGTAGGTATTAAGTTTCATAAGCCAAAAATATTTTTAACTTATAATATGCGTTAAAACGCGTAAAAAGGCGATTTGAAGTTATTTCTGGGTTTTATATGAAAAGCTGATATTTTTATCATTCCAGAATGCTTAAAATGTTTTATTTATCATATAAAATCAGTAGCAAAAAGTTTGGTATCAAAATGTTATGAAAAACTCATTTTATGGCCAAAAGGGCAAAACCGGCAATTACCGAAACAAGCCTAGAACCCTATGTTATGCTCAGCCTAAAAATAAATAAAATCTTTAAAAATCCCAAAATATTATTTATATCAGTAGGTAAAAAGTTTGGTATCAAAAATCGGGTTTAGATAGGATATACGCTAATTATGCCGTTTAATTAATAAAAAGCTTTTCATTTACGCTAATGAGCATAACTCCTAATCTAGACCTCAAATTGATGTCAAATTTTAGGGACAAGTTTATATATCAGTAATAAAGATTATTGTCCTCTCTCTTTTTCAAAATTCTCATTTTAGGGTCAAAAGGGCATAATGGTCAACATTTAAGCATATAACGGAAACATGTAATGAATAGGATAACTAAGGATCCAAGTTGTATAACCATGGAGGGTTACACTAACCTATAACCTGGTCCTAAAGGAATCCTAACATATCTAAACTAAGCTAAATCAGGCCAGAACTGAAAGTCAAAGCAAAAGTCAACTTTTGCGACTTTCGGTTCCAAACCGAGCCTATACTTAGAATTGTCGGGTTGAATCATGCTTAGGCATGTTCAACTAATATTTACCAAGTTATTAAAGTGAGAAAACTGATTTTATGGTTTTTATATTAATAGTTATGAATTTTATTTAAAACTAACCTGATTGACTTTTATTTGACCCGACAATTTAACTTAGTAAACGTGGTAATTAGGAGGTGCCCTTTTGAGGGTTTAACACCAACCTAATTACGGTCACGTAGCCATGTTCGTTACGAACAATGGCTCAACCGTTTAAAAGTCAAAGCCTTTATCGAAACGCTTGACATTTCGGCTATAAACGCTAAACAATTAAACTAAGCACGAAAGGACACTTACAAAGGGTCCAAGCAAGGAGGTTTTGATCCAAAATTCTCAGGTATGGAGAGCAAGGTCTCCAACTTAGAGAATTCAGAAATCAAGTGTGGGTTTGGCAAGAAAGAAGTGGGGTATTTATAGGTTTTTGAGAACCGTTAAGATCGTTCCTCGATAACCGTGCCTTGATCTGGACCGTACACTTCATACCCACTGATTTCTAATACTATGGGTGCCCAAGGATTGAAGAAATACCATTTGCAAGTGCTGGATCAAGCTGGAACAGGCTGGAAAACATTTATGCTAATCTGGGGGGTCCTTACAGACCGTATGGATATGTTCTTACGGTCCGTAAGCCTTGTGCAGGTCAGCAATTTTCAAAAATGGCAGATTTAGTCCCTAAATCCCCAAAACTTGGATTTTGATGCATTTTTGACACGTTTAAGCCCCGTTAACCCCATTTCAAAGCTCTAAAATGAAGTTAAAGTATAGGGAACTTGAAATGTGCTAAAAAATATCTCGGATGTCGGTTCGTTTGGTCGTACGGATGCGTTGTTCGGTTAAGTACGACGGAAGTCGTAACGAACGCAAAAACGATCCAAATTAAGCGACGAATGGATTTTTCTTATGCCATTCACCAAAATAAAAAATTTTAATGATTACATAAATTTTTGGGTGCCCGGGTATATTCCAAATGTGAGATATGCGCGAAAATGCAAACTTGTGCACTTTTTGACACTTTTAGTCCCTGCATGACGTAAAAGTTTATTTTTGCGCACCAAACACCTCTAAGCCTATATCTAAGCTATATAAAAAATAAATAGGGTGTGTTTATCTCATAATCATATTCCGGAAGGTCCGTTACCATACGAATCGGTATACTTTTCCAGTTTGACGCAAATAGTCCTTTAATCGCACAAGTAGCGCGAAATGTCGTTTAATAACATCCAAGACATCCTTGGCCCATAATGGGCATTCCCAAGCATGGGTTTACTTATTTCTATGCTCTCGATCACTTAAATGGTCACCAAAAGGCGTAGATTCAAAAGTTGACGCTTTATGTCCCTCTAATTCGCAAACTTGCGCATTTCATTGTTTAATAGCATTGAAGCCTCATCTAATCCATATTAGGCATTCTTGAGAGTATTATTAAACATCACGATGATTCAGGTTCGCTAAAAGGTCATTCAGAGGTATAATTAATCATATTGACACTTTTAGTCCCCCTAACTTGCAAAGTTGCGCGTAACCTTACTTATAAGCATAAAAACTTTAGACGGCCAATGTTTGGAATTCCCGAGAGTATAATTAAATATCATGAAGCTCCTGGTTTATTAAAAGGTCACTCAGAGGTAAGAATTAACATGTTGACGCTTTTAACCCTTCATTGCGCAAACTTTCAATTAATTTCGCAAACGGCTACACTTGATCGTCAAGTGGCTCATTTGTGAACCTAAGTATCGTGAGAGGTTATTTAGAAACTTATTTTAGGCATACTAACACTTCCAGTCCTTTCAAAATCAAGGTTTTTGATTTTTCGAAAAATTAGTCCCTTAAATTTACTATTTGACTTCATTAGGGTTTATTACACATGTCAATACGTCATTGGACGTGATTTTACGAGGTGTTACATGAACATTCATCTTCGAATTTAAGTTTTGATCCAAATTATACAACATCAAGTCCTCAACGACAGAATTCAACAAATTTGCAATGTAATGTCACCTTGAACATTCAAAATGGTGAACATCTCTCTCCGGAAATAGCTAAGCAACATATGGCATAACTCGTTGCTATGCTAGAATCATATGAAAGTTTGATTGCTAGCAGAATTGGATATCCGATGCTTACAAAAGAGGATTATGATCAGATTGATGGTGAAGAACTTGAATTGATGGATATCAAATGGTGTTTGGCTAGTGCGGTTAGAAGAGCAGAAAAATTTCAACAAATTACCGGTAGAGATGATTTTCGAGAAATGGGTGCATCTCGAATAGGGTTTGATAAGTCAAAGGTTACTTGTTTTCGTTGCAAAGAAAAGGGACATTTTAAAAGAGAATGCAAAAATAAAGAAGTAACTGAAAGATAAAGTTCATCTGGAAACAACAATTATTATCAAATCAATATTTCATCAACTAGATCAACAACAACCATCATCATCTCGTGCCATTGAAGTTGAGAAGAAGAAAGCATATCTTGTTAATCAAGATGATGAAAAGGTTGCAGAGGGTTTTAGTTGGGACAAATACATCCCACCTGGTTCAGGTCTTATTGCTCAAATATTGGAAGCAGAATTAGTCAAATCTCAGAAAAAAAGAATGCCAATTTTTCCAGAATTAGGAAGTGATGCAGATACAGATGATGAAGAAGATTATATTAATAAAGCTAGAAAAGGTCTGGATACTGATAGTTTTTATTTGTTCTTTGCAGATAAGGTAAAGATGCAGAATGAGAAGAAGGTTGCTAGATTGAAGGAGGCGTTGGAAGCAAAAAGAATTTCTGAAGAAAAAGAAAAATTGGAAGCCGAGAAAGCTGAAGTTGCAGAAATTTCAACAAAGAAAGTTGAAAATGAAGAGTGTGAGATAAAAATAAAAGTTGATGAAGAAAAGGTAGTTGAAAAGATTGTTGAAGTGGAAAAGATAGTTGAGAATATTGTCGAAATAGAGAAAATCGTCGAAGTTGAAAAGATTGCTGAGATCTTTAAACCTTTTCAGAAATGTTCAGAAACTTGCAAAGATTGTGAAGAAAAAAATAGAAAGATTCGTGAACTGGAAGAGCTGAAAAAGAATTTGTTGTCTAATGTGAAGTATGTAAAAGAATCATATGATGTGCTGAACAGAACATTAAATGGTCTGAAAAAGACAAATTCAGAAATTGAGGTTGCTATGGCAAAGATAAGTTCTACATTAATGTCAAAGCAGAAGGTCATCAATGAGTATATTGAAGACTGTGCAAAATTGAAGCAAGAGTTGGAACTCGAAAAGATAGAAAGTGAAAGAATCAAAAGATTGTTGTTGAGTTATACAACTTGTGATTTGATTGATCGATTTTATCCTACTGTTGCAGGTCTTGAAGCTTTTCAAGAACAAAAGAAAGAAGAAACGGATGCTGTTAAGAAACAAAGTGCTAAATATAACAAGTGTCCGCCCCCGATATATGAAAGTTATTCTCCCAGAAAACCAAATGAGGAATGTTTAAATAAGGCTCTCAACATCAAGTTAAAGTCTGAAACCATTGATGAGTTACCAGATAATATTGATGTCACATTCACAGCGTCTAACACTGATCATGAGTCTGAGTTGTTAAAGAAAGTGGTCGATCAGGTGTTGGATATGGATGAAGAGTCAAAGTCAGAGTCTAAATCTGAAAGTTCGAGTTCATCAGAAAAGAGTCTGAGTTTACCAGTTAAACGAGTTTACAATAAAGAATTCCTGTTATCAAAATCTAATTTGAATGATGGATCAATCAAAGTGGCATATACTTTGAATGATTCAGACAAATTATATTCTGATGAGGAATTTCCAATAAGAAGTGTTAAATCTGAAATGATCAAACAGGTTTTCAAATTAACAGAAATTAATATTTCTGAAATAAAAGATTTAAATCTTCATGAAAAACCTAAAAATACACTTCAAGAGTTCAACAGAGATTGAACAAGAAAAAAAGGTTACAGTTCTGGTTCAGGTTATCGAAAGAAACCAAACCATAATGGTAATTTCAAAAAAGCAGGGTTTAGGTTTCATTCCCCAGGAAAATCATAAAAATGAGAAAACTTATAAAACAAAAACAAAATTTGTTTCAGGTACAAGTTCAGTAGAAGAAGAAAAGAAACAATTCTGGAGACAGTCAAATCAAGAGTTTTTCGCTGAAAAGAAGAAGAATTTGGTGAAAGAATCTGAGAAAAGAGTTGAAAAAAGAACCTGTTTCAAATGTCAAAAAGTTGGACATATTGCTTGGAATTGCCAACAATTCAACAACACAAAACAGGGAGTTTCTTCTAACTCTGAATTGAGAAAGAAATGTGTTGATAAAACAGTACAATCAAAAGAAAAATTAAAAGTGTTTGAAAATTCGACTTTCAAAACTGGTGATGTTTCAAAACATTTTTACAAAGGAAAAGTCGATTTGACCAAACAGAGATGGGTTGTAAAATCTGAGAGTAGTTCTGACAATGAATTTGGTTCCATAAAATCAGAGGAGTCATTTGTTGAGAAAAAGAATAAGAATTTTGTTCCAGAGTTGAATGATGAAAACTTTCCACTACTGTCAAAAGAAAATCTGAAATCAAAAGGTAGGTTTGAGATTTCAGGTCAATTTTTCTCTGGTAAAGGAGAATTTGATGCTGAAAAGGCTTTCAATGGGAAAGTCAAACATATTTTTGGGAAGATGGTTGATGGAAAGGTAAAAAGTGCAAAATATTTTTACAGATCAAAAGGAGGTTGGGATAGAGTTGAATCAAACACCCAAGGCTGGTCAGGCTTGGGTGACTGCATTTTCTAATTAAAATCCTGACTTGCCGGAGCTCCCAAGTGGGTAATCGTGGAGCATGAATCGGCATCATTCTTGAATTTTTTTTATGAAACATTTAAAATTGTTAAAATTCTACAGGTTGTGGAATTGCCGGAGCTTCCAGGTTGGTAAGAGTGAAGCAGGAATCGGCATTTTTCTTGAAAAATTTACATTTGTGATATTTCGACCTACAAGATTAATCAGGGACATTAAGTTGTACCTGATTTATCTTTCATACAAGTGGTATTGTTGATAGAAACTAAAAATGTTAAATTTTAAAGTGGTATTTTGAAAAACAATGTGATGAATTAATCCCCTAACCTACAAGTGGTTTATAAAATCAACAAAACTTATTTTCCTGAAAAACCATTTGATTAAAACAAACTTAAGTGTTTTGAAATCATAATGGGAAAATAGTTTGTTGTCAGGGGGAGTTCTGATTGTTTATGCCAAGTGGATGGCGATTTGAAGTGATTTGATATCAGTTGTCACTTTATTTGTATAGTTGTTTTCAAATTTCCTTTAAATGATTTTGAGTTTTAGTGGGAGTAAGAAATTTCAGAAAATACAAAAACATTAGAAAATTTGAAAATATCAAAAACATGATAAAATCAAATTGAGTTTTGTTGTGAAAAAGAGGAAATCATAGTACATCAGTGGATGATCACAACATGCTAAAGAATTGGATAGAAAAATGTGATAAACGGTCTCACTAATGATGTGCCCGTAGGTTTTTGCCCATTTAGTAGATTGTGTCGAGATATAAACCTAAAATTCAAACTTGCTTATATCGTGGGGAACATCTCTCGGATATATGGGTAACCCCCGAAATCTTGTTTGAAAGACCCCTCTTTCTGAGATACTAGGTCTTTATGCTTAGTGATATCTGGGGTATTATCCCGGGACTTCTTATTTTGCGGAAGCAATGGCCTAGTCCGGGATACTTTACGCTTGCTTGAAATATAGCACACCCCTCAGCATAAAAAATGATGAAACATTGCAAAATGCTAATCATGTGCTGTTGAAGAAAAGATTCTCTAAAGGGAACACACCAAAAGTCGAAGCCGTCATCTCTCTGATTTTGCGGAAGCAATAGACTGAGCTCTCACGGCCCTCGCAATTTTAACCCTTTACAGATATCATCTAGGTATACTCACCTGTAAGACTGAATATTGGGATCTGGATACGGGAGTATATTCTGAGGTGGGACACGCGAATAAGTTTAAGTGCTTAAAACATTAATATCGTATCTCGAAATAGTTGAACTTTATGTGAGAATTTAAATGGATCAGTATACTGACAATCTAAGTGAATCGTTTAGAACTTAATATGTTTAAAGCTTAATGGTGTTGGTAAATATTTCTGTAAAATATTGTCTGTAAATATTTCTTTACTGCATTTCTTTATTATCAAAAATCCAAAAAGATTTTCGGATTGTTTTAGCATAAATTTTTGAAAATGCAAAAATATTTTTGACAACTGATGTTGAAGAGCTGATTTTCTAAATTCCGAGTGCTAAACATGATGAGCAACAGGGTTGGGAGAGTTTGTGGAAATGAAAATATTTTTGAAATGTTTAAATGGTTCATTCAGTTGAAACCAAATTTGAAGTGAGATATATACAAGTGGTTCATTAGAGTTTATAAATGTTAAATCATTTTTAGATAATGTTTTCAAATGATGATGTGTGATTATATCTACAAGTGGTAAGTATAGAATAAAATTTGTCAAATTGTTTAATTTGTAAATCTTATTTTGAGGTAGAGAATGTGCAGGTTATGGCTATGAGAGAGCCAGGTTGCGATTCCTGAATATGTGAACCTGTGAAAGCAAGACTATGATCCCAGCACAACTTAAGGGGGATTCTGCTAGTGGAGAGTGAGATAAGAGCGAGGTGAAGATCCTGGAGACGAAAACAAGAGAGATAAAGATTGAGGATGTTTACACTGTCAGATATTTTTGAAGAGCCCGAAGACTGATCAAGGCTGAAGATTGTGAAGACTCGACACTGAAGACTCGTCAACATCCGAGGGGGAGTCTGTTGGTGCATTATGTCTTTCGACTTCGTCTTGTATCGAGTCTTGTACTAGAATTGTTAGATCAGGGCACCTAGTACGAGAAAATAGGTTTTGTGTGTGGATGGTTAATTTCGCATGAAATTACAATTGCTTATTCCATGCGAAATTACCACACCTATAAATAGAGGTGCTGCCATCTCATTTGTAAGGTTCATGTTTCCGGTACCGAAGTGTTGCCGACGTGTCTACTGATCTGTAAATGTGTTAAATCAATAATACAAGACAATTAGAAGTGAATCAAGCTGCTACAAAGTATAATCAATGAATTCCGCCTCTGATTAGACCGAGAACTCTTCTGATAGACCCGTTTGGGTCACAGAACGATCCTACACTCAGATAATTCACATTATATCATGTATATATGTGCACGTATAATTGGATGTAACATGCATTTCACCCCATGTAAAACAGAAAACAGTTTGAAAATGGGGAAGTAAAACTCACAGTGTATGCAGTAGTTTCACACATGATGTAAACAAGCAACTAGGTCAACTTCTAGAATCACATATGCAAATATGGACTTACGTCAGTATCTAAGTCGGTAACAGGTATATCTTGGATTCGGTCAGGAGTTTTCACTCTAGATTGAGCCTATACGATACTGGTATGGTGATGGAGGTCAGGGTAGAATTAGTTTTCAGTTTGGCTTCCGGGCACCGGTCCCCGTGCCAGCCAATGTCAGTAGTTTAACGTGTTCGAATAATGGTACGGGAATATCAATTATGCCAACACGTTATTATTTAAGAATGATTAACTTTTCATTAAGGGAGTTTGGGTGTTTGGGGAGTACAGGTTGCCCAATTTTGAGTTTCCGTTTCTACCGTCAGGGATTTCCCGAAATGATATTGGACACACCCCGAGTGTCCAATCCGTCCTGGAATCTCCCGGAATACTCCCCGTGTTCAAATTATAGTATTTGTCGGGTTGGGTCAGTTCCCAGTTCCGGCTAGTTCGTTATACGGTAAACTGCCGAAATTGATTTAAAATAATCCATTTTTAATCCCAAAAATTCCCATTTAACTTATAATTTGAATAAAAATCTGTAGCTTTTTATATAACTTAGTAAAAATCAGTAGATTATGGGAAAAATTCCTGGGGATTTATTTTGCCATTTTACTTGTCTAAATAAATTATTTATAAAATCATATTTAACCACATAATTAACATTAATTATACTCTATGGTCAAAAATCCCAAAAAAAATTCCTGAACATCCTTTATGTTTCCAGAAACCTTTTCAAAAATTATAAGATTTTTTCGATTTCGTTTCGGTGCGTTCCCGGCTACCGAAAATTCGCGAAAACGCGGGTTTTTTACCCAAAACAAAACTCAACCAATGGACTCCGAATTCTCCCAAAACATTCCCCATATGTTCCTTAGTGTCTCTGTAAAAGTTGGTGATTTATTGAATTCGCTTGGTATTTTTTTCAGAATTCTTTTTGTAAAACAGTCAAAATTTCATCCAAATTTTAGAAAATTCCAAAAATTCTAAAATTTTACGTGGACCTTTCTGACACTACCCTTCATCACTATTCCAAATTTCAGCTCAATACAAGTATCACGGACCAAGTTATGATATAAACAATATTCTGCCTATGCTAGTTTCGTGTTTCGAGCGATATACCTACCGATTTCTTCGAGTCCGAGTGTTTTTCTTGAGTCCAGAAGTATGTATGGACTATATTCAGTACCTACACATCAAGTACAATCCAAATATGCTAGAACTTAGATCAATCAATCTTTAATTCCTTGTTTTTCGGTTAATCGAATAGTTACGCGATTTTTGTCGAATAAGCGTTGATTAGGGTATCATAACCCAAAGATTTGTAACCATGGCTGCCATATAACACCAGGGAACTCTCATGGTTTTCTTATTCAGCCCATAAATTTATTTAAAACTCAAAATTTCATGGATTAAAACAAGTTTTCATGGCCTATATCAAGTTTAAATCAAGAAATCATGGTTAAAACTATATGAAACAAGGCTAATAACTTAAATTTGATGGTGTTTAGGGCAAGATCAGCTGAGGAAAGGTGAAAGGAAAGCAGAATTGTTGAGATTTTTGAGTAGAATTAATATAAAAAAGATGAAAAAGAAAGATATATACAAAGGGGGTGTTTGGCGGTTTGGGGTGGCCCCCCCTAGGCCACCTCATGCCTTGAAAAACTAGACAAAAGATAATATTTATCCTTCGGTGAGTGTTTAGGTTCGTTTACGGGTCCCGGGCGCGTTCTCGATTTGTGTGACGGACTCCATTTTCCGTGTAATTAGTGTCAAAAGCCTCGGTTTTAAAAATCATGAATAACCGTCTTGAAATCCGAACCCGGTTACGTTTTAATCATAAAAGACTCGTATTTGGATGGTTTAAGTGTTTTTAAGCTTGATCAATCGTTCCTTGCACGTTTGATTGCCTTATGTTATTCCTGAAACGAGAGCGTTTCCCTAACCGGGAAGCTACTTCGTTTTACGTGCCCAATCTCAGATTGGCTTCAAACCTTATGTCACACTCTATGGTACAAAATATAGTTGTTCCTGGAACTCGAAATCTTAAATAATACTACCGATAGCCTAATAAACACTGTCGAAGGTTTAGTGTGCTGTTAAACGGAAAACTCCGGTTTAACAAGTGTTTAAAATCAAAGGACACCAACTTTGCACTGTTGGTCCTTATTAGTGTCATGTCAGTCATAACGTGTTCTCAGATTCCTCTGAGACATAACAGATATCATTTAATCAAACATATAAGTCACACATGTTTTTAGGGTTTTCGCACAATTAAAGTGTTAAGTAGGCTTTAGGGTTTTGGACCATGTAGGGTGTACCTGGTTTCGTCATGGTTGTCACAGTCACCCCTGGTTTAGAAATTTCATCCCCGAAATTCAATTCGTCTTGTTAGGGAAGAGATGTGGGTATTTTCTACGGAACTCACCCTTCCGTTCCCAGGTATACTCAGGTCCTTGTTTCGAGTTCCACCGGACATTCACCAGAGGGATTTTGTTATGACGTAGTTGTTTGATCTTCCCGTCTACAATTTCTACTGGTTCCTCCACAAACGGCATAATCGCTGCTTCATCCGTGAGACATTTCTTTAAGTTGGATACATGGAAGACATCGTGAATTGTGCTCAGTTCCTCTGGTAATTTAAGTCGGTACGCTACAGGTCCAACTTTGGAAATAATTTCATACGGCCCAATGTATCTTGGAGCCAATTTTCCTGCCTTTCCAAATCTGATCACTCCTTTCCACGGTGACACTTTTAACAGCACTTTGTCACCTACTTCAAACGACAACGATTTCCTGCGAACATCGGCATAACTTTTCTGCCGATCTCGTGCCGCTTTCAGTCTACTTTGGATCTTATACACCTTGTCGGTTGTTTCTTGAATTTGTTCAGATCCCGTGAGTTGAGTATCGCCCACTTCAGCCCAACAAAGTGGCGATCTGCACTTCCGGCCATATAGTGCTTCGTACGGTGCAACTTGTATGCTACTATGATAGCTGTTATTGTATGAGAATTCGATGAGGGGAAGGTGCTTATCCCAACTTCCTCAGAAATATAGGGTGCAAGCACAAAGTAGATCCTCCAATGTCTGTATAGTTCGTTCTGATTGGGCGTGGGTTTGGGGATGGTAAGCCGTGCTCAGGTCTATTCTAGACCCCAAAGCTTCTTGTAACTGTCGCCAATAGTGTGAAGTGAAATGACTATCACGGTCTGAAATGATTCCAACTGGTACCCCGTGTCTTGCCACAATTTCATTTGTGTAGATCTCGGCCAATTTCTCGGTATTGTAGGTAGTACGAATCGGAATAAAGTGCGCCGATTTGGTTAGTATATCCACTACTACGCAAATCGCATCATATCCTCGGGGTGTTTTTGGAAGGTGGGTCACGAAATCCATTGTGATTTGTTCCCATTTCCATTGAGGTATTTCGGGTTGCTGTAACATTCCCAAGGGTTTCTGGTATTCTGCCTTTACCCGTGCACAAGTCAAGCATTTGCTCGCGTACTCGGCTACATCCTTTTTCATACATGGCCACAAATAAAATTCCTTAAGATCATGGTACATCTTGTCTGTACCGGGGTGAATAGAGTACTTAGATTTATGAGCCTCATCCATAACCAATTGACGTAGGTCATGGAGAGTAGGAATCCATACCCTATTTTTGTAATACCACACTTCATCCGGTTTCCTCACAAAATTCCCTTCATTTCCGTGTAGGTTCTCGCTATTTAGTTGGCCTTCCTCCAATGCTTCTCTTTGCGCATTACGAATCTGCTCTTTAAGACTGGTTTGAACAATCATCCCAAGAGCTCGCATTTTGAGTGGCTTTACTCGGTCTTTTCTACTCAAGGCATCGGCTACAACGTTAACCTTACCTGGATGGTATTTTATTTCACAGTCGTAATCGTTCAATAACTCCACCCACCTGCGTTGTCCCATATTCAGCTCCTTCTGATCGAATATATGTTTAAGGCTCTTGTGATCTGCATAAATTGTACACTTCGTACCGTACAAGTAATGCCTCCAGATCTTAAGTGCAAAAATTACTGCGCCCAACTCTAAATCGTGCGTTGTATGGTTCTTTTCATGTACTTTCAATTGTCTGGAAGCATATGCAATAACCTTGTTTCTCTGCATAAATACGCATCCTAGACCACGTCGAGATGCGTCGCAAAACACTACAAAGTCATCATTGGCCTCTGGCAAAGGCAAAATTGGTGCTTCACACAACTTCTGTTTTAACAGCTGAAAGGCTGTTTCTTGTTCTTCGCCCCATTCGAACTTTCGATCTTTCTGTGTCAAGGAATTTAAGGATTGAGCAATGCAAGAAAAGTTTTCAATAAAGCGACAATAATATCCAGCCAATCCCAAGAATTGGCGTATCTCTTTCGGAGACTTAGGCGCTTGCCAATTCTTAATAGCTTCGATCTTTCTAGGGTCAACATGAATCCCTTGTTGATCTACCACATGTACTAAAAATTGCACCGCTTGTAACCAGAAATCACACTTGGAAAGCTTGGCGTACAGCTTCTCTTTCCTCAATATCTCTAGTATGGCTCGTAGATGGTGCTCGTGTTCTTCTTTACTCTTGGAATAGATCAAAATATCGTCAATAAAGACTATGACAAATTTATCTAGATATGGTTTACAAACTCGGTTCATGAGGTCCATAAATATCGCAGGTGCGTTGGTTAACCCAAAGGGCATAACCAGGAACTCATAGTGACCGTACCGAGTTCGAAAGGCAGTTTTAGGAATATCTTCTTCTTGTACTTTCACTTGATGATAACCAGATCTAAGATCGATTTTAGAAAAGTAACATGCTCCTTGTAACTGATCAAATAAATCATCGATACGCGGAAGAGGATATCGATTCTTTATAGTAACCTTATTCAGCTCCCGGTAGTCGATACACATCCGAAAGCTCCATCCTTTTTCTTCACAAATAATACTGGTGCTCTCCAAGGAGAATAACTGGGACGGATAAAACCTCGGTCTAGCAGTTCTTGTAAGTGAGATGATAGTTCTTGCATCTCTGAAGGTGCTAAACGGTAAGAAGCTTAGGCAATTGGAGCTGCTCCCAGTATTAAGTCGATTCGGAACTCGACTTGCCGATTGGGTGGCAATCCAGGCAATTCATCGGGAAACACGTCTGGGTAATCACACACTACCGGAATATCTTTAATATGTTGTTTTTCTGGTTCGGTCGCCATTACACTTGCTAGGAACACCTCACATCCCTGACGTATACTCTCAACACTTTAAGGTGGGATATAAGGTTTAATATGGTACCAGACTTCTCTCCCTGTACCATAATATCTTCATCATTAGGAAAAGGGATCCTAACAATCTTTTTCTCACATATAATCTCTGCCTTGTACTTGGACATCCAATCCATTCCGACTACTATATCGAAACTTCCGAGCTCTACCGGTAGTAGGTCAATAAGGAATTGGTGGTCGTTAAGAATTAAAGGACAATCACGAATGATTTGGTGACTAGTTATAGGTTTACCGTTAGCAAGTTCTATGTGGTAAGGACTTGTTAATTCAATAGCAGGCATATTCAACAATGGCAAAAATGTAGCAGAAACATAACTCCTATTAGCGCCCGTATCAAACAGTACCGAAGCATACTGATCGGAAATGAGAAAGGTACCTGTCACCACATTCGGATCTTGGCGTGCATCATCCGATCCGATCACAAAAACGCGTCCTCTGGCTTGGTTTGAAGTAGAAGCTTGTCCCTGGTTCATTTTTCCAGTCTGACCTTGGTTGAATTTAGGACAATTTATTTTGAAGTGTTCCGTACTACCACATTCGAAACAAGCACGGGGGTAAGTCAACTGCGGTTTCTGGGGTTGTTGTAATTGTTTTTGTTGGGTTGGTTGAGATCTTGGCGGTTGAAAATGAGTGGGTTGGTAAGAACGAGTTGAGGTATCAGTAAAGGCTCTACAACTTCTTGCGTAATGCCCCTTCTTCTGACATTTATTACAGACCACGGTTCGGCATTCACCCGAATGGTGAAATCCACATTTCTGGCACTTTGGTAACGTTCCTTTATATTTATCTGCTTTTGCATCTTTAATAGTCATGGCATAGGCTTGAGGTGTCGCTCGGGTGCGTTTATTTTGTTGGGTTCCTTGGGGTTTCCAATCGTATTCGGTTCTCTTCTTACCAGATGTTTCTCCAGGCATTTTCAGAATCTTCCTTCTAACCATGTCAAACGTGATTGTGCCAGACCTAGACACAACACTTTCCATTGTGAGATGTTCCACTGAGTTTATAATACTGCGAACCTCTGGGGCTAAACCCCATATGTATCGTTCAATACGTTTCGGCTCAGGTCGAACAATATCAGGTAGTAATCGAGCAAGAGTATTGAAACGGTTCGTGTAACCCACGTGGTCTGCCCCTTGCATTTGTAAATTCCAGAATTCGTGTTCCAATTTCTGGATTTCGTTCTTCGGGCAGTAGTGGTTATAAGCATCGTCTTAAGTTCGTCCCACGTCAGGTGATCAATTGCTTCCTGCCCATATGTTAGGACTATTGTATTCCACTAGTTTAAAGCTTCATCCACAAAGGTTGATGTCGCGTACTTGACAATAGAGTCCGCCGGACAATTATTGATATTGATGACAACTTGTGTTTTCTCTATCCAACGTATAATTCCAGTCGGTCCTTTGATGCCCTTAAATTCCATCGGTTTACCCTCCATAAACTGTTTGTAACTGCATCCCTGTCGCACGTTATTCGCGGCGACCGGAATAACATTAGGATCAGGTTGGCGATTAGGTAAGGTTGCAGCCACACCGGCGGTAACTTGTGCTACGATCGTTGGGATTACCGCCTGTAATTGTTGGGTTATTAATCGTGTGATGTCTGCCTCGGTGAGGTTATTTGCTTGTTTTGGGGCCATTCTATAACATAAAAATGCATATGTATTGGTATGTATATCAATTATTAAATTGTATTGCATCACAACTGTTAAAAACCCCATAATCACACACACATGTATAAACAACAGTCACTATTATACATATAAACGCCGCTGTACATTAATCAAAATTGGCATATAGACTGAACCCACAAAGGATCAGTGCTTGTAACATTCATATCAAAACTTGTCACTACAGTGACATACACACAGTAACAATCATCTAGTACAAGAAAAAACAACGTCACGCATCACCATCTCGACATAGGCCTACAACTGCCCAGTGCTTGATGTGAGTACAAAAGAGATATATATATATATATATACAAAAGTAACCGTGTCTCTACACGCGTCTCCAGAAAGCTAACCACACAAACCCTATCGCTAACAGTGCGATAGCTCCTCCATAAAACCATAATATTGCCTGATCACGTCCCTAACGGAACTCCGTATCTTTCTGTCTGTCCTGGACCCTCATCATTGCCTGTTGGATAACTATAATGTGATCATGCAAAGTGCTACGATGATGTACTTCCTCTGTCACTGCCATAGTGAGTGCTACCAACTGCTCAATCACATATCCCATCCAACTCCTACTCCTCGGTGACTCAGGGGGCTCCACTTGGGGTGCTGGGAAACCCCAAACTGGTGGAGGGGAATCCTCTACGGGATGTGAAGGCCCACCCGGCTCATAGGTATGGTAAGGTGAGGAAAGTGTGGTTCCGTGCATCGGATCAATGAACCTAGCGGTGAATGTCGGTCGTAATCCTGCTGAGGGAGGGGCAAATGGTGAAGTGGGATGAGTAAAAACTGGTCCTGGCATCGGCACCCTCCTACGTGTCGTCTGTCTAAGTCTAATAGCAGGGGGAATGGATGTATCTAATAGAGCAGGTGAGATACGAGCCGCTAGAACATCGGGAGTATGGGCCCTACTAACCCTAGGAACGGGAGTGGGAGAACGTCGAATAATAATAGGTGTAGGGCTCCTCCTGGCCATGCCTGGATAGTAGTAAGGATCTGAGGTATGACTATATTCCATCGTAGCGGGCTGGTCATGCGGCGGAGAATGATATGAACACGTGATCTCAATCCCATGTCGTGTAGGACGTCTCGGGGGGTAACTATCACAGCGATATCCAGACTGATCGGCCGCATCACTGGATAGCTCATACGGAACGAAAGTGTCCTCCTGCTCCGACTCCGTCTCTTCAGCCTCAGCATTCAGATCCATTGATGGATCCTCCTCATAACTCTGACTAGAGTCAGTCGACATCGTACATGTAAGAAAGCAATTTATAACGACAAATGCTAATTACTAATTAAGGTGGATACAATGTACACAGAATATATACACGTATGTTCATGTTAACACGAAATAATAATTGTATGTATCCACTTATGTATATGTTCATTTCTTGTTCTCTCTTAGTGACGTTCTCAGAAATCCCAAGTACAAGCAAATATGTTATTATGTTCCGGACCATAATAACTTACTTGCCCGACAAGACCATCCTGATAATAGCCACTATGTTTCAGTCGTTACATGTTTTTATTTGTAGGAAGATGAGCTTATGATTATAGTCTAGGTTCACTAAGGATACCTAATTCTCTATAACCAATGGCTCTGATACCATCTTATGTCACACCCCGACTCACAGCGGAAGCGCACGCGGGGGGCAACAAACTCATGGAACAGACACATTGCTCACAAAGATGTTATATTATACATTACAACGTGTTTCGTTTACATTATTTATTAACATAACGACACGTAAGTGACAACTCGGTTTCCCACAAGTAATCTTGTGCTAGTAGTTATGCATCTATTCACGTACTATCCATTCTCATAACTTGGAACTCCTACAAGCCTATTCCTCCTTTGCTTTGCCTGAAAAACATGTTAGAATTTGGAAAAATCAGCTAAACATAGCTTAGTGAGTTTCACGGTTTTGGTTTGTATTAAACAGATGTAATTACAGTTCAAGTTGGCACATCTGATAGCATGTATATATATAGTCTGAGCCCATAAGTGAAGCCTTGACTGTCACCTCAATCACGTGGTCAACCACCACGACACTGCCCCTGTGTAGCTATGGCTAGTACCCCATAGCCTTTGCTCAAACATGCGCAATTGCGTATGTATCATATGGCGTTCCTGGCCATCGCAATTGGGTTTGTCGGACCAATAGTACTATTTACACATTCACCGGCCTACGGTTAATCAATTGGGTCTGTGGGGACTTTTCATGTACTAGTGTTTACTAAGATAATTCACATTATATCATGTATATATGTGCACGTATAATTGTATGTAGCATGCATTTCACCCCATGTAAAACAGAAAACAGTTTGAAAATGGGGAAGTAAAACACACAGTGTATGCAGTAGTTTCACACATGATGTAAACAAGCAACTAGGTCAACTTCTAGACTCACATATGCAAATATGGACTTACATCAGTATCTAAGTCGGTAAGAGGTATAACTTGGATTCGGTCAGGAGTTTTCACTCTAGATTGATCCTATACGATACTGGTATGGTGATGGAGGTCAGGGTAGTATTAGTTTCCAGTTTGGCTTCCAGGCACCGGTTCACGTGCCAGCAAATGTCAGTAGTTTAACGTGTTCGTATAATGGTACGGGAATACCAATAATGCCAACACGTTGTTATTTAAGAATGATTAACTTTTCATTAAGGGAGTTTGGGTGTTTGGGGAGTCCAGGTTGCCCAATTTTGAGTTTCCGTTTCTACCGTCGGGGATTTCCCGAACTGGTATTGGACACACCCCGAGTGTCCAATCCGCCCTGGAATCTCCCAGAATACTCCCCGTGTTTTAATTATAGTATTTTTCGGGTTGGGTCAGTTCCCAGTTCCGTCCAGTTCGTTATACGGTAAACTGCCGAAATTGAATTAAAATAATCCATTTTTAATCCCAAAAATTCCCATTTAACTTATAATTTGAATAAAAATCTGTAACTTTTTATATAACTTAGTAAAAATCAGTAGATTATGGAAAAAATTCCTGGGGATTTATTTTGGCCTTTTACTTGTCTAAATAAATTATTTATAAAATCATATTTAACCACATAATTAACATTAATTATTATCTGTGCTCAAAAATACCAAAAAAATTCCTGGACATCCTTTATGGTTCCAGAAACCTTTCCAAAAATTTTAAGATTTTTTTGATTTCGTTTCAGTGCGTTCCCGGCTACCGAAAATTCGCGAAAACACGGATTTTTAACCCAAACCAAAACTCAACCAATGGACTCCGAATTTTCCCAGAACATTCCCCATTTGTTCCTTAGTGTCTCTGTAAAATTTGGTGATTTATTGAATTCGTTTGGTATTTTTTTCAGAATTCTTATTGTAAAACACTCAAAATTTACCAAAAATTTTAGCTCAATACAAGTATCACGGACCAATTTATGATCTAAACAATATTCTGCCTATGCTAGTTTCGAGTTTCAAGCGATATAACTAACGATTTCTTCGAGTCCGAGTGTTTTTCTTGAGTCTAGAAGTATGTATGGACTATATTGAGTACATACACATCAAGTACAATCCAAATATGCTAGAACTTAGATCAATCAAGCTTTAATTCCTTGTTTTTCGGTTAATCGAATAGTTACACGATTTTTATCGAATAAATGTTGATTAGGGTATCATAACCCAAAGATTTGTAACCATGGCTTCCATATAACACCAGGGAACTCTCATGGTGTTCTTATTCAGCCCATAAATTTATTTAAAACTCAAAATTTCATAGATTAAAACAAGTTTTCATGGCCTATATCAAGTTTAAATCAAGAAATCATGGTAAAAACTATATGAAACAAGGCTAATACCTTTAATTTGATGGTGTTTAGGGCAAGATCAGCTGAGGAAAGGTGAAAGGAAAGCAGAATTGTTGAGATTTTTGAGTGGAATTAATAGAAAAAAGATGAAAAAGAAAGATATATACAAAGGGGGTGTTTGGCGGTTTGGGGTGGCCCCCCCTAGGCCACCTCATGCCTTGAAAAACTAGCCAAAAGATAATATTTATCCTTCGGTGAGTGTTTAGGTTCATTTACGGGTCCCGGGCGCGTTCTCGATTTGTGTGACGGACTCCGTTTTGCGCCTAATTAGTGTCAAAAGACTTGGTTTTAAAAATCATGAATAACCGTCTTGAAATCCAAACCCAGTTACATTTTAATCATAAAAGACTCGTATTAGGATGGTTTAAGTGTTTTTAAGCTTGATCGATCGTTCCTTGCACGTTTGATTGCCTTATGTTATTCCTGAAACGAGAGCGTTTCCCTAACCGGGAAGCTACTTCGTTTTACGTGCCCAATCTCAGATTGGCTTCAAACCTTATGTCGCAGTCTATGGTACAAAATTAAGTTGTTCCTGGAACTCGAAATATTAAATAATACTACCGATAGCCTAATAATCACTGTCAAAGGTTTAGTGCGCTGTTAAACGGAAAACTCCGGTTTAACACGTGTTTAAAATCTAAGGACACCAACTTCACACTGTTGGTTCTTATTAGTGTCATGTCAGTCATAACGTGTTCTCGGAATCCTCCGAGACATAACAGATATCATTTAATCAAGCATATAATTCACACATGTTTTTAGGGTTTTCGCACAATTAAAGTGTTAAGTAGGCTTTAGGGTTTTGGACCGTGTAGGGTGTACCTGGTTTCGTCATGGTTGTCACATTGGAACCGGTTTCTAATCAGGTAAAAACACAGGTCGGGTAAGACCTATTTTTTAGAAAAATATGTGGAACCAGATATGACCTATTGGGTATAAAAGGGCATTGAGCGGTTCCTCCTCCTATCGGGTAGGAACTGAAACCGGTTCCGTGTCGGGCACGTTGGGTAGAGTACTGAACCATTCATTTTGTGCACCTCTAGTGATGTGTACCTTTAAATGCCAATGACCTGGATAAAGGGTCTTCTTATTGGTATACCCCGATATCTTATTAATACTTCCTTTTCCCATTCTATCTCTCTTTATATATGTGTGTATATATAGAGAGAAATAAAGTCTGAGGGTGTACCAATATTAACTCCTTAGATAAATCTCATGCCTCTCTCATTTTTATAAGTGGGTTTTTTGCTCCTTTAAAAGTTTTCCCCCTTTTCCTATTTTAGTTTTGTTTCCTTTGATTTTTAATTTGTTTCAAATATTGTTTTAGGGTAAGCCTACGCATTCCCACTAAAATTATGTTTTTATTTTCATATTTGTTAACCGTGTTAAACGGGTTAGATCACTTGTAGCAACGCACTCCCAAACCACGTTTTTATGTACTCATATAGGAGTTGTAACATGTCACACCCTACGTCGCAGTGGAATGGGAAGAAACAAGGTGTGACTTGTGGGGTAACTTAGCGACAGTTTACGAGAAACTTAAAACAACCATTCAAGTTCCATTCACACACAAAAAGTTAATTATCTAGTTACTGTTACATCAATTTATTTCAATCAAGTTTAATAAAAACAAAGACATGTAATAGTACATCCGAAAGTTGCATCCTAAGGTACGTTGCTACATCCATTCCATAATTACTTACCTGAAAAAAATACTTAAAAGTGTCCACCAAAATGGTTGGTGAGTTTGCATAAAAATACGCGTGTATGATATACACATTTATTTATAATTACCATGAGTTGCATAACCAAACTTTGACATTAGTTTTGCCCCCAAATTAGTGTTTACAATAAACATAGAAGGTTACGGATATCATGCATTCATTTACCATACCGGATAGGTTAGCACAACTAACCATGAAGGGATTATCAAACCAAAAAGGTCTATTCACAATATCCATGGCTATACTAAGTAGAGGACTTACCATGGTAACGTTCGTTACATCTCATGTAGCTATGTATGTATGTTCAAGTATGCAAAACTATTTATAATACAAAGCATGCCTTCACCAAAACCGTAAAAAATTGGGTTGTGTTACTCATTGATCAGTAGTACTCCTTATCACTGTGGCAGACTGTAAGTGCGCTACTCGTCTATCTACAAGTTTATATGCACAAATAAGACATCGGGTGTGAGACAACTGAGATTCTTAGGTTAACACCGTTAACTTTTCTCAGTTAAACCTTTGTGATTTATAAAACATTCGTATAAGCATTGTGTCACACGTGTAAATTATAACAAACAAAACTAATACAAACTAGTGGGACTAGTCTTGTACATGCACCAAAGTCACTTTGTTAACTTTCTATATAAGTTTCATGTTTTAGAAACTTGGAGGGACTTGATGTGTGAAATACCAATCAAGAAATAATTACTTTCTATCCAAGTTTCAGAAAGTAGAAAATTGAGGGACTAGAT